>JAOTAX010000001.1:23584506-23602350 GCA_025629825.1 Erythroxylum guanchezii
TTAATCCTTTTTTTCAATTTATCCCCACCTTGAATATCTTGGCTTGGTATTGACATTTTCTATCAACAACAAAATCCTCACTGCATATAACAATTATTTAAGCAAGTATAAGAAAACCACACAATGAGAAGTTTTATGCATTCTAAATCAATATGTAAACAAATATACTAACATATGCTCAGTTTCATAAAATTTAGAGCTCAAAAAAAATATTGAGCTTACCTCAACAGCAACAAGTAGCACCTCTCCTTTTCTCTTTCTGCTTTCAATGTTGATACTGGACAGTATGAAGTCACAATGTTGTTACATAAAATTAATTGATAACAATTACATAAAATTAGTTTATATGAAGTCTGTGTTTAACACAGATGAACGTCTGTGTTGTTACGCAGACGAGTGTCGTCTGTGTTGGTGACGTAGACGTTTGTCTGCGTAACAATGCAGACGAACGTCTGCGTAACGAACACAGAGACGAATCTCTGCGTTCGTTACGCAGACCTTCGTCTGCATTAACACAGACGTCGAAGTCTGTGTATACGCAGACCCAACATGCAGACGTCGACATTTGCGTATTAAACGCAGACCCAACAGCAAATATAAAGAGGAGAACTAACCTGTGAGTACCGTGGGTGAGTGATTAGAGAAGATGAGTTGTAAGTTGGTGAGGAACAGAAGAAAGAGAATAAACGAAAGAGTCGTGAATTGTTTATTTATGGAAGTGACGCAAATTGTCTACCCGAAAAAGCTAAAACTTGGAGCTTTTCTGAAAAACTCCAAATTTTAGGTTTTGAAAAAGCTGTATTTTGGCTTTTAAAAAAGCTATGTCTACTATAAAAGCACTTTTGAAGTTTTCAGCCAAACACTTATTTTTTTCCTTAAAATGACTTTTGCAGTGTAAAAAAGTACTTTTTGAGCTTCCAAAAGCCGAACTAAACAAGCACTGAGCATATGTGAACATAATGAAATACAAGTATCTACCTCTAGCACTAGTGGACATAGGCCCACATACATCTGAATGTATTAACTCTAGTAACTCACTAGCACGTTGTCTCTTTCCACCAAAGGGTAGTTTGGTCATCTTTCCTAATAAATAAGATTCACAAGTTTTATATGATTCATAATCAAAAAGATCCAAATATCCTTCTTTGTGTAACTTTGTGATTCAAAAAGATACAAATAACCATGTGATGATCTCATGTTAAGTCATACAATGTACTTACTATCTTTAGTAAGGATCCACATCTCAACTCTAAACATCTCATGTTTACAGTTTCTAAGATCCAACTACTTGATCAAATCAAGAAGTTTGACATGTACCAGGCTATCCGGATCAACGATGTCTAGTCTTATCAATCCTATAACAAGGGATAATTTAGATACTGACATAATTGCACATGATAGGAATCTCAGTAGTATGATTACATTATGATTTCCTTCATGCTATGTCATATATCATGGACTTCATTAATTTGCTTATAGATCAATATCAATTCATAAATAATAAAAACCAAATTAATGAAATATGTCTTTCTTTATTATTGAAAATAAAGTCTGTTCATAACTTTGTACAAAACGTGCCAAAGGCGATTGCCTTTAGGGCACTACTCTAATAGACGCCAGCCAGTGACGTCGAGTGATACCTTATTCGCATAGATGGGCAATAATCACCCATCTTAACCAGTAAACACATAAATGTAGGCAGTAAATCGCAAGAGGTAAGCAAACACAATAGCAGAAATAGGGAACACGCGTAGACAAAAATGAAACAATGCACAATAAACATAGAAAGAAGATCCAAAACAATGTTCACAATAAACCTTCCAGAATTCAAAACACAAGGCACACAAAAACAATTTTCAGAACTATCGCATAGGCATTATATATGCTCTCTAGGGTTTTTAGATTTTTTAGAACTCAAAAAGCAGGAGTACGGATATAATTTCCAGATATACAAATACGAATTAATTTTTTAGAAACATTATAGAACATGTGTAAACACAATTCAGAAACAAACAAAAGAATAGTCTTGAAGAAAGACGAAACAATAGCATAAAACATTAATTTTTAACAAGAATCAAGCAACTAATCCAAGCTAAATAATTAAAGGAGACTCTGATACTACTATTAGAATCCAACAGTGATCGAATCACGGGCACAGTGGAAAACAAAACATTTTACATATTTCAAGCGGATCCCAATAATGAATTAACTTGAATAAAACAAATTATGAATCATAAGAAATCGTACCTTGTTAGTATTCCTGTTGAAAATCCTTTAAAACTTTTTTGGATTTGTCAATCATAAGTTGTTCAAACGTCCAACCTCTGATGGTATCCACAAAGTAATTTCTCAAGACTTTTTTGAGATGAAGAACAGAAGTGCTAGCTTCTAAATGTTCTTCCTATTAATAGAAAATCATTAGGATTTTTAATTTTTATCAAAATTAGATTCTTTATTACAATTACAATTAAAATCAAATTCTAATTATAATTAATGTGATTTTAATAAAATCAAATATCTCATATTTGATCCTTAAAGTTTCTCAAATTTTATAGTTAAGTCCAACTTAATTAAATTGATTTTTCTTTTACAAATTGCTCTTTGATGTGTGACCCATTAGGTTCCTAATATATTGACAATGATTATAAATTCTAATTCTAATTCACAATTAGAATGAGATAAATTAAAACTTCTTTTAATTTATTTTTAATTCTCTAATTAAATAATTTATAATCATATATCAAGATTGACGTCTAACGACATGACATGATCAACCAAATATCAGGAATGTCAAAGTGGTTGACTTAACCTGTCCATGCATTATTATGATATATAATTTAATCTTTTTGTCATCCAATATTCCAATTGGACAGTGTATGGATACAATGTATATTCTTTTCAGCCATTCATGTTCGTGCTTGCTAATTAATAATTGAAATTTGAAAATGTATTTTCAAATGTCAGTTCACTCTGGCTAGAGAACTCCATAAATCACTATTAATCAATAACAATAGAACATTCTCTCTAATTACTTTAGAGTGACGAATCATTTATTAACTTATTCAACTATCTTCGTATGGTTAATATTGCATCCCAGTACTACTAACTGAATTATCCTAGGAAGATTCATAAGTAGCATCAAAATACAGTAATTCTCACACGAGATATCTTAGTAATCTCAACTCTAAGAATCAATTATACATCTATCATCATGAGGAAATCCACAAGCACATAAGTAATATTCCATTCGAGATTCTCATAGTCATAATCGGGTAACTTATTCTTTAATAATCATTCACACATTAATTTAAGTATCTTCATACTTTAATTTATGAGATTAATTACTTTCTTAATAAGGAAAAAATTTAATGTGTGTTGGTTTTACTGTTTCAACAATCTTTCGTCTTGATGTAACTGCAACTAGGAACAATGCATAAATGTAAATTGAATCTTACGATTATGATCTCATCATAATTTCAGTTATACAGTAATTATTCTATGAATTTTACTTTTAGTATTAAAATATTAAATGTAATTAAATTAGTACACAAAAATAAAGAAAGCCTTTTTATTAATTAAATAATAATGTCATACATCAAATTGCATCCAAATGATTGACTCCAATAGCATAAACTAATATAAATATATCTTAATAAACGTCAATTATTTCTCTACAAGAATTGGAATTAACATTAACAGAAAATCTGTAAAATCAACAATTTAAGTACTTTACTGCGACTGATGTTAGAACAGTACGATCTATTAACTAATTCGTTTGCATTCCCAAGAGTGGAAGGGGAAAACATTAAAAATATGGTGTTGGGAAAAGTGGTTGATGATCAATGTCTTAATAACAAGTAGCTTTGGATGGTTGGAAGTTGTGGGGTTAGGAAAAAGGGGTGAATCCACTTCGGAGGAGAGGCATGCATGTAGTGGAGATGGCACTTTAAGACAGAAGAGTTCAGTTCAGCTCTGCTATAGATGTTCTTGTCATGGCTGTTTGTGACGTAACAATAACAAGTTGCGTTTATTGCACACCGCACAATAACAAGTTGTTGTGAAATTTGGGCAGCAATGCCAATGGTGGATTTAGTCGGTTCTATTATGTGTTAAATTAACCGAAGATCTCTTCCCATTAACAAGAAGTTCCAAAACACAACACGGAAATGTACATCTCCATCAACATCCAAATCACAATGTCAATTCGAAACCACGTCGAAAAGTTGAAAGAAAAACACCAAACAAGCATTAAGACCAGACGAAGCCTACCGTACGGTCATTTTCTACTGTGCATTTGGACGAACAATAGATAAGATTAAGAGCCCATTGCTGAAAATAACATGCACTATTCAACATTTGCCTTATCTGGTCCTCTACCTAACGCAAAGAAAGTTCACGACTGTCTAACTTTTTAAAAATATCAAAAACCGTATTTTAGTATAAAATTTAACGTTCAACTCATAGAAATATAAACTCTAAAATGTCTAAAATGATTTTCAACTTCATCAAAATATAAACTCTAAATTGCAGCGATTAAAAAATCGATTAATTCGATTGTAAAAATTTTAAATTGGTAAGTTTTTTAATTTGATTTATTTTAATAATTATTATAATTAAAAATTGACCGATTTATTTATCAACTAATCAATTTTTATAAAATAATTAATTTTTATAAATGAGAATAGACTAGTTAATTGTTATTTAATAACGTTCTTATTTAATTAAATTATAACTTCTTCGATGAATAAAAATAATCTCATTCTTTAATTATATTTTAAATTTTTTAATTTTATTAAATATTTATTATATACGGTTTAATAACAATTAAAGTTTTAAATATTTTCTTTTCTTATCTTAATATTGCTAAATTGTCAATTCAACGTAGCATTCCAGTTAGTAATAGTCCCACACTTGATAGATGTCTCGAAATTAACGATTTGATTTGAAATTCCACTACTTTATGGTTTATCTGAGGTGGTTTTGATAAGGTTAAACAGATCATAGTTACATCAACGTCTAATTATCACTAATACATGGGCCACCAGTTGTTGAGGAAATAAAATGGCCGGTGAATCCTCACGTTGTCGTCTTTCAATATGTCCAATCGGTTATTTAAAACAGTCAACTTTTGCACTTTTGCACTGAATAGAGTGGTTCTCATCTTATAAATTTACTGTCAAATATTTAAAGGGTCACCAAAATATCCTTGCTAATTAATCAGTGAGTTAGCTTTGTGAGGGTTAGCTAGAGAGGTAATATTCTCTGTGTCACCCTATGATGGACTATAGGGATGCCCGAGTGGTATGAGTGTGTGAAAACTCTGGTGGGTTGAAGTAATCCTTCATAGGGGTGGATCCGCCTCAATACTGATGGAGCATATAACGCATCGACATTGCGGGCTACGGTAGGAGGACTCTTTCAAGACAATAAAAGAACATAGCTAGGTGGGTTTGGACACAATATTGGTTATTACATTTCAGTTTGTGCCGAACTCTGGGACATATACACAGGTCTTTCCATGGCATAGCATATGGGTTATCGGCAAGTGGAACTTGAAGTGGACTCCCTTCCTGTTCTCAATTTATTAGCATCCTCCACTTCCTCACCTGCTCCCTTTAACTCCTTTCTTTTGAGCATTCACCAATTAATATACCGACAATGGATAGTAAAAATTATGCATATTTATCGTGAAGTTAATAAAGCTACGAATTGGCTAGCAAATCAGGCCAAGTCTTTAGAACTAGGCGTTCATTGGTATCAAAACTTGCCTATGAGTTGTGCTATTAATCTCCTAAAGGATATATTTGAGGTTTCCTTTCCTTGCCTAGTAACTTAGTATGTTTGTAATTCTCTTTTTCACAAAAACAAAAACAAAAAAAAGGCTGCATGTGTGTGTTTTCGTTCATGCCCACCGTTAATTATCTTTTGTCACGTTATGGTAAAGTTGTTATTTGCTGATTGATTTGAGGTTTAAAAGTTGACAGACTATCATTAACCTTGTGGTTTTCCATTGAACTTTGAACATAGAACAATGTTGGATTTGAAGTAAATTAGTTAAATCCTAGACTCGATGTGTAGAAATTGACGGCAAATTTTGGAGTTTGATTACTTGACCTGAACTTTGAATTTCAGTATTCAATAAGATGATAATGGTTGACCCGGTTTAAATTCAGATATTTTTAATTGATTAATTTGTGAGTCAAATCAGATTTAAATCAATTCGATATCTAACTTTTTAAAGCAAAATTAAATCAGTCCTAAATCAATCCGAGGGGGTTAGACCTGAGGCTAGACAACTCACATCATTTTGCTTAATGTCGTTTTATTTAAAAGAGTTAGACCTAGACCTAAACAACTCACATCATTTTGCTTAAAACTATTAAGTCTAACTCAATTATATAAGAAAGAACATTTGATACTTTTAATTTTTAAAAAAATTAACGAGACCGACTCATGAACCAAGCTATTGCCAATCTCTAGTATTCAAATCCTATTAAAGTTAGTTTTTAAATAACTAATTAAAAAAATTAAATTGATCTTATTAAAAAATAAATCAAAATATGTTTAATTAAAGACGCGGCCCAAGCCTACCCTAGCTCCTAAATGGGCCAACCTAACCTGACCTCAAATTTTGATAATCTTGTCAAATATTTGATCTAATGAGTCGACATTGATAACCCTCCGTGTCACCTCAAAGTCCAGTTAAAAAGAAACACTAGAGCTTCTCACGGAACACCCAAATAACAGAAATCACAATTTTGCAGATTGATTCAATAGACAAAACAAGAAAAGAAGATAAATCGAAGAAATTGAAGATAAAGTGACAAAACAGAAACTGATCCAGTACTGATGGTAGAAGTATAGAGGGACAACAAAGCCGCAGGGAATGGCAGAAATGAGATGCAAAAAGTGAAATTAGGAATTTTTATATATATAATCAGGCTTCGGATCATGTCAAACAGTGAAGCTCGAGCCCAAGTACCTCTCGAAGCTCAAAAAATTAAAGATAGAAAAGGAGTTCAAGCCCAATCAACTCGGATCGAGCTCGTTGACTTAGAGTCATCCTAGATTGAATCAAATAAGACCCGGGCTTATTTTCCATCCCCACTGAGTAGGATTGGCAACAATTCAGGCCTATTGTGGCCCAACCCAACCCAAACCCTCCAACGCACAACCAAGTCCTCTTGGTTTGCCCAAAATGATGACATTTTAGGTTGAATATTCCGTTTGGATCAGATCTCAAGCCGATGCAGGCTTGACCTCCTCGCGAAGCCCAGTCAACATGGGTATGATCTTTTGACTTCTAGTCGAACCGAGCTTGGCCAGGACGCTTTGGCCACCCCTAGACCTGAGGTTTCTTTTCAGTTACGGAAACGATATAATACCGTACATTCATTGTAAAACTGAACTCTTTGCAGCAAAACACTATCTTAGCCACAGACAAATTACCAAAAAAGAAAGGTATGATAAAAAGGGTCAAAGCAGTGATGGCATGATATGTCAAACAAATTAAATCTGCTCTGATTAGATGTGGAAACAAATGACAAATGAGACTCAAGTAATTCACACTTAAAAAGTGAAGAAATGAGTCTCTTTAGTTATCCAATGTATACAAACAATTTCCTATGTTCACAGCCTCCATTATATATGGAACTCTTACAAGGTAGAGAGACAGTTGGGCCAATGATCAGAGAGCACTGAAAGTTGTGATCATACCTTCATGCTGGCATTCATGAGCAATATTTTTTCCCTTCAATACACAAAATCTACATCAGTCAAAAATTCTCTCGCCAGTTGAGAATAGCAGAAATATGAAACAACTGAAAATGCAGAGCAATCCCGGTATAACAAAGACTGCTCTCCAGCTTTCTGGACTTGAAAGATCCGAAGAGGAAGTTTTAGCAGCTTCAAGAAGTTTGCCAGTTAAATCAACACCAATGATGCCAGCTAAAGTACCAGCGGTATTTGAGACCCCCATCACTATTCCCGCATACCTTGGAGCAATATCCATATGATTCACTGCAAACCCAGCTCTACCAAGGGCAAGAAAGCCAAGGGCCACAGAAGAGCAGAAGACGGCCCCTGTGGAAGTTCTGAAGATGGGAATTGTGACCAATGCAAGAGAAGCAACAAAAAACCCTACAGTATTTAAGAATTTCCTCGTTCTAGTCACAGATAAAATTCTTTTTGTGATCAAGTGGTCAGCAATCACCCCACCAATATTTGAGAATACAAACATGTTGAGATAAGGTAACATTTTAGAAGAACCCATTTCCTGAAGACTTAGCTGAAGTCCCTGTTCGAAATATGTTGGCAACCAGTTCATCAACACATATAAAGCATAATGGAATGTGAAGTTATTTGCGACAATTGCCCAAATTGGTAAGCTCATTATAATCCTCTTCCATGGAATTTTAGAATTTTTTATGCTAGTAGTCCCTCCATTTTCTCCCTTTGGCTTCTGACTGGCTTTCGTTGGAAGTAAAGATTCTCCAAACCCAGCAGCAGCAGCTTTTGGATGCTCAGAACGAGGAGGATCACTAGCATATTTATACCAAAGTATAGACCACAAAACACCTAATGCTGCTTCAGCAAGAAATACAGAATTGGGACCCTTAAACTTCACAAGGCTTGGCAGGACAAGCATTCCCATCGCCGCACCTAGGTACATTCCTGATGTCGTAAGAGAAACCGATCTTGACCTTTCATGGGGTGGAACCCACTGTGCCAGGACAGTGTGAATGGAAGGAAAGATGAAGCCTTGTGCTACACCAACAAGGAAGCGAGCCACTGATAAAACTACAACTCGATTAGGATCAAGTGGGACCAAAAAACATGTTGACGACCATACAACAAATGAGAGCAGGAGAACCTTCCTTCCACCAATCTTTTGAGCTGCCCATCCTCCAGGCACTTGTGAACAAGCATAACCATAGAAGAATACTGAAAGTATCACACCTTTACTTGATTGGCTAACACCAGCATCATCGGCTGCTACTGTATAAGCAATAGAGAATCCAACTCGTTCTATATAACAAACACAAGTGCTTACGAAGGTTAAAATAACAATCAGGTATCGCTTTGGTAACTTCAACCCCATCATACTTCACTTTTACTGTTATGTAACAGTAACTAGTTTGTCACCTTTACCGCATGTAGCAATAACTAGATTGTTAATTGTTCAACCACAAGCCCTCCTCAATAACAAACTTCTTCTCAATCTTGCAAAAATGAAGAAAAGGAAAAGAGTGGCACATCTACAAAATTCTCAAAACCTTCAAGATCGAAGCTGAACCTGGGGAACATCATCATTAGCATTAGTTATGAAATCAATGACAAGTAGCATAATTATGTTTATGGAATGTGTTTAACATTTTGGAGGTAGCATCGCTTGGGTCAAAGAAGTGTATAACTAACCTATTAATTTAGGTAGTTCGTGATATTGCAAAACATTGGAAGCTAACAATGAGTGGAACCCTAAAATCATAGGAGAAACGTATCTTCTAGTCATAAAATGTTAGCTGCATAGGCCTCACCACCTCATTCTTGTTAGAACTTAATCGTCTTTGTTTGGACAAGGGCTCCTGGTGGCCATCATTTTCATATCAGTTCTTTCACATTCACTTCTATTTAGCTTCAATGTATATCTTTTATTAAGGACTTTCACATTGTAAAAGACTGAACACTAGGAAAACACTCTGACAGCGTAGCATGAACACATCCTGTAATCCATAACAAAATTGCCAAACTAGTTAGAGCCTTAAGTCCATAAAAAAGGGCAACGGCAAAATTCCCAATCCCTTGGAACTTAGAACCATAAACCTAACAACAAAAATGTGCAAAGCCGATATCTTTTGGTCATCTTTGTTATCATCAAATGAGTTAAAATCTCAATTACCGTCTTACCAAGATCTGAAGCCAATGTTGTTACTATTCTTCTAATTCACTAAAAGCATTTTACTTTTTACATTCCTTCAAATTAAACAAGATAAAACCCAAATGAATAACACTCGAAATCTAGCAATCGATTTACTCAAGTGATGCAAAACCAAACAGAACGTTGAAAACCAAAGCATTTCATTCTCATTCTCATTCTCATTCCTTGGCAAACCCTTGTCGGCTAAGGACGAGCATAAACAAGTAATCAAACAAACAAGAAAATCCCAGAAGAAAATAAGGGAAAATGGACAAATCACGCTTACCTGAATAGAAAAGAATCAACGATCCAGTACCGGGGAATTTGATCCCCGGCTGGTGATTTCTTTCAAACTTCAAAAAGAACGCATCCCACAACACAAAAGGCAACAGAAAAAGTCAAAATTGGATAGAAAATCCAAAGAACCCTAAGGCAGACAAGGACAGAGAAAAGTGAGATACTTGCAAGTCAACATGAGGCGTAGGTTGAGTGGCTGACGGACGCAGTGAAAAACTCAAATGGTTCACGTGTTCTATTTTGATTGCTCGCCAACAACGGTACGCGCGGATCAGATATTCTGTTCTAATAAATCTGCCTTAATCTTGTTCGCGGTTTGTGCTACAAAACGACGTCGTATTGAATGTAAAATAAAGTTACAAAAGAAAATAGAAACAAAAGATTTGAACCAAAATGTACTTCTTTTTTTAAAAATTTCTTTAATGTTTAAACTTTAAATTTAAAAAATATATATTTTGTTTAAAATTAACAATAAAATATACATAATGTATTTTTAATTATCATTTTGAATATGTCAAAAGCTTGATTAGATTGTCTTAGTAATAATATTTAATTAATTTATATGTTATATATATACGTTACGTGAGTTTTGTTATCATTTTTTGTAAAATTATGAAAAGAATTTTAAATTAACAAAAATTTTAAATTACATAAATTAAATTTTATGTTTTTTATATTTATTGTTACGGTGTTAACAACAATAATAATAATCTGAGTTGGACGAATCAAGAATTTAAAATGATTTAACGAACCTAAATTTGAATTTAATTTTATTAAAAATTTGGACCTTTAAATTAATTTATTAAATTTGATTTTAGATCTTTTCATTTGAACTTAATTTGAATATTTTTTAAAAAATTAAAAACATTTAAATTTTTTAATTTAACTTATTAATTTGGAATTAGAGTAATAAAACTAATAAGATTCTTGTTTTTCTGTAAGTTTTTAAAATCACAAGCTATTCAACCAGCATTTAACTACAGTTTTATGTCGGATGTATTCGGTGATTCGCAAATCAATGCGTGACTTTAGGGATTCTAAAGTCCAACCTACTGCATTATTTTAACTTTAATTAAAAAAGAGATTAATTAAAATACGTAACATCGATGGTGCCATTTCAAAAGTGACAGGAGAACAAATTCACTATATCTGAGGAGATCAAACTAAAATCAGCCCCCTCTATACTACATATTTAGACGAGCTTTTGAGAGGTAAATAAGTATTTTTTTGTCGTTACAAAAATCTTTTTAGAGAAAAACAAGGGTTTAGTTGTAGGAGATATGTCTCAGAAGTTCAGGCAGGAGCGTCGGATCAATATGTTCACGCAGTACCATGCAACATCGTACAACAAATAAATTAAAGAAGATCAAGAAAAGTTAGTTAGTTGGCGGTTAGAAATTGAGTGTTATAAATACTGTAAATCCATAGGAAATGTATACATGCATTCTGTACTCTGATATTGAATACAATTTGACGAAATCTCAATGAGTTGTTGAGTTCTTCAAAAGTCCTCTGTTCGCCACCCCCTGTTCTTGTGTGAATTCTCTCTCTACACTTCTCTCTCTACATTCCGGTAGTTTCCTCGGTTGTCTTTGTGTATGGTCATTCGATAACGACAAGGTGGTATCAGAGCTAGATTCTTAAGGGGTCTGTGAAGGTATAGGTAAAGAACTTGGCTCGGAGGATTGTCTCTTTCCCGTACGAGGCACGACTGCGAGCGAAGAACACTCAGAGATGGCTGAGAGCTCAACGCAGAGTCTGCAACTTGCGATATTCAATGGAGAAGGATATCAAATCTGGGCGATCAAGATGGAGGCATATTTGCTAGGACAGGATCTGTGGGAACTAATCGATGAAGACTATGCGGTTGAGATTCCAACCGAAGATGCTCCAATTGCTCAGCTACGGTGGTTAAGAGAGAGGGTGACAAAGAAAGCCCGAGTCAAATCTTACCTATACCAGTCGGTGTCACCCTCAATTTTCACTCAAATTATGGGTCTTGCCTCTGCAAAGGAAATCTGGGATTTCTTGAAGCAAGAATACGAGGGTGAAGAGAAGGTAAAGAATATGAAAGCGTTGAATCTGTTAAGGGAATTCGATTGAATTCAAATGAAAGAAGATGAGTTGATCCAGAATTATTGTGAAAGATTAATTCAGCTAGCTAATCAAATCAAACTCTTAGGAGCTGAATTCAAAGATCAAAGATTGGTGCAGAAGCTACTTGTGTCTGTCCCTGAGAAGTATGAGTAAAACAATCGTCTCTCTTGAGAACTCCAAAGACATTGGGCAAATAAAGGTTGCAGAAGTTGTGAGTGCCTTGCAAGCTCAAGAGCAGAGATCTTTGATGAGAAAGAATGAAGCAACTGAAGGTGCTTATCGAGTCTTTGCCAAAGCAGAGACTCAAGAAAAATCCAAGAAGAAGAAAAAGACAAAAGGAGGGACGTGCTCTAAAGGCTCTCAAACACGCCAGAAACATGGAAGCAAGAATGCAGGAGGAGATAAAGCGAATAACTACAATCCCTGCCCACATTATGGTAAGTCCAATCATCTAGCCTTCAGATGCTAGAAGAGGCCAGACGTAGAATGCAAAAGGTGTCATCAAAAAGGGCACATGGAAGCCACCTGCAAGAAGCAATCTCCACAAGTGGCAGCCAATGTACAAGTAACTGGAGAAAAAGAACAGCAGCTGTTTGTGGTGATTGGTGATCGGGTTAAGAATTACCCATCCTACTGGCTGATTGATAGTGGATGCACTAGCCACATGTCTCCTTATCCAAATTTATTCGAGTCCTTGGATAAAGAAGTGAAAGCAAATGTGAAGCTTGGAAATGGAGACTGCATCCGAGTAGAAGGGAAGGGTGAAGTGGAGATAGTAACCAGGGAAGGTGTCAAGATCATCTCGGATGTTCTCTATGTACCCAAGATTCAACATAATCTCTTGAGTGTAGCCCAGTTAATTGAGAGAGATATGTCTATGCATTTTGAATCAAATTCTTGTAAGGTCTTTGATAATGATGGCCAGGAGATTCTCTGCACTCGAATGAAGAACAAAAGCTTCGCGATGAGGCCTGAAGCGCTGCAGCAGGAGGCACTTGTGGGAAACTCCACTGAACCTGATCTTTGGCATCAGAGGCTTGGGCACTATCACATGAAGGGATTGGAAGCAATGAGGAAGAAAGATATGGCCGAAGACTTACCAACAATTTCATACGAGCATGTTGCATGCAAAGTATGCATGATGGGGAAGCAATCACGTACACCGTTCCAGAAGGCAAAATGGAGGGCTGAGGAGAGACTTCAGCTATTGCATATGAATATTTGTGGACCCATGTTGATTGCTTCTTTAAATGGAAGCAGATACTTCCTGTTAATAATTGACGATCATACAAGATATTCATAGATCTACTGCCTCAAAAGCAAGGGAGAGGTAGCAAGGGTTTTCAGGGAGTTCAAGGCTTTTATAGAAAAACAATCGGACCTGAGCATCAAGTTTGTAAGAACAGACAACGGCTTAGAGTTTACGTCTAACGATTTTTGTGTGATTTGTAAGACAGCAGGAATCAAGCATCAACTTACCACGCCCTACACTCCGCAGCAGAATGGCGTCGTGGAGAGAAGGAACAGAACCATGGTGGAAATGACGAGATGCATGCTGGAAGAGAAGAAGCTTCCGAAGGAATTTTGGGCTGAGGCTGCGACCACCGCCTGCTTCCTATTGAACAAAGTATACACTCGAGCTCTCGAAGACAAGACGTCGCATGAGATGTGGCATGGTTTCAAACCGAAGATGAGAAATCTAAAAGTGTTTGGATCACTATGTAGTGCTCTCATTCCTCAGGCCAAAAGAAGCAAACTGGACAGTAAAGCTAAAGCTGCAATCTTCGTGGGATACTCTGAAGTTAGCAAAGGGTACAGGCTGTATTATCTGGACCAAAAAAAATTAAAGTAAGCAGGGATGTTCACTTCTTCGAGGATGAGCAATGGAGTTGGCCTGGAGGCGAGGAGATAAATGGAGTTAAAAGGTGTTTAGTAATAATGCCTTCGAATATTCCCACAACTACAAACAACCCAGGTGATTATGAAGATGAGGGTGAGGCAGAACTAGGAGAGGTAGTAGAACCAGAGCTTCAGCATGATCAAAATGGGCGAACCTTTGAGGAGGAGCACATATTAGAAGAATCCGATGATGACTATGATTATGCACCAGTAAGAGGGACAAGGAGCCTAGCTGAAATTTATTAGAGGAGCATTGAAGCAATGCTGGAACCTACCAGAACTCAAGAAGCATTACAGAATCCGAAATGGGTAGAAGCCATGAAGGAAGAGATGTCTATGATTGATAAAAAATGAAACATGGACTCTAATCGAAAAACCTCCAGACAAGAGAGCAATTGGGTTGAAATGGGTGTTTAAGACAAAGCTGAATCCAAATGGTTCAGTGAATAAACTGAAAGCAAGGCTAGTCGTAAAAGGGTACGTGCAGATTGAAGGTGTGGACTTCGGAGAGACATTCGCGCCAGTTGCCAGAATTGAGACAATCCGGCTGTTGTTGATGCTTGCAGCTGAAAGGGGTTGGAAGGTACATCAAATGGACGTGAAGTTCGCCTTCCTTAATGGTGTTCTATAAGAGGAGATCTACGCCCAACAACCTGAAGGCTTCGTGATAAAAGGAAAGGAGGAGTTGATGTATAAGCTCAATAAAGCCCTTTACGGGCATAAGCAAGCCCCTCGGTGCTGGTATGCGAGAATTGATGCATTCCTCTTAGAGATTAAATTCAAAAGAAGCTGCAGTGAACCAACAATGTATGTGCGGATGCAAGAAGGTGATGTAGCTGTAGTTTCAATTTATGTGGATGATTTGTTACTTATTGGAAATTCTGAGAAACAGATTGATTTCCTGAAGCAACTGTTATGATATATTATATATATCTTTATTTAGTTTTGGCATTTTAGTTGGACATATAGGACATGTTGATATTGGAATTATTATATGGCTGGAAAAACGAATAAATTGGATGGGTTCGTATTTGGGATGTTGCTGTTGTGGAAAATATTAAGTTGTTGAAGTGGTGGTGTTGTCGTAGAACTCTATTTAATTTTATGGATTATGCATATCTCCTAATTAACTTAGAAGTCTATCAAAGGTACGATGACTAAATCAAGTGGGAGTGTGTGTGCAGTTAAGAGATGGTGCTTTCTACGGTGTTGTGTGTGTGGAGCAAATTGATTGGTGAATTAACATAGTGGGTTTATTAGTTTTAATATGGGGTCACGTGTACAAAGATAATAATTTTTCCAGCTGTGCAAGCTCTATTGGTGGAACCAAGTTTTAGGTTAATAGAAAATTGATTTATGAGGGTTCTCTGATGGCGTACTGTTCAAGGTTTTTGGGGCTGGGCAGATATGGTTTTGAGAAGCCAAGTATTGTATTATTTGATGATTGATTTGAGTGACTTTGGTGTGTGCGTGAATCATTGATTTATTGGAGGTTTCATGTATCAGTAAAATAAATTTTACTGGGCTGCGCAATCGTTCTTTTGGTGCTGAATTTCTGCAGTTTGCGTTAATTACCTGTGGGCAGTGGACTGTGTAATTTTCTTGGAAACTTTGGGTAGTATGGCCAACAGTGTGATTTGTTCTACGGAGGGATTAACTATGGCGAAAATTTCCACCTGAGTTATTTAGAGAAGAAAAATTTATAGGGAAGTCTTCTTTGTCTCAAGTATTTTTGTTATTTAATTTTCAGTTGATCAAATACTTGAGTTACTTTATTTATTATTGTTTTAAGTGAAAGTAGTTAGACAAATCCTCTATCGAGGTTAGTACGAGGCAGTCGTACTATTGGGTGTGAAATTCTTTCACAGAAAGTGAGGTTGAGTGGTGTCGGCTCAGTGAAGCCTTGGGTAAATCTACTATACTTCGGTGAAAGTTAATAAGCTGGGTGAGGGTCCCGCAGACGTAGGCAAGGTGTGCAGAACTGCGTTACCAAATTTCTGGTGTTTTTATTATTTCGGTTTGCTTGTTTTTATTTTGTTGGTGACAAATAAGTTTGCGAAAAGTTTGCGAAATAATTAACCCCCTTCGATTTTTCAGCAACAATTCAACAAAACCTTCGAAATGACTGATCTCGGAGAGATGAAGTATTTCTTAGGTATGGAGGTATTTCAGTGTAAGGGATGTATAGTTGTAAGCCAAAAGAAGTATATTCGTGATGTACTGAAAAGGTTTAAAATGGATCAATGTAAGCAGGTATCAACTCCAATTTGTCCGAAAGAAAAATTGGTAAAGAGGGAAGAAGGCGATGAAGTGGATAGGAAGAATTACAGGAGTATGGTAGGTTGCTTAATGTACATCACAACTACGAGGCCGGATGTTTTGTACTCAGTTAGTGTGCTTTCCAGATACTTAAGTGATCCTAGAAAGCAACATGTATTTGCGGTGAAAAGATTTTTAAGATATCTGAAAGGGACGGTCGATTATGGATTGATATATGAGAAGACTGGAAAATGCGAACTTATGTGTTATGTAGATAGTGATTGAGGCGGAGCATCAGAAGACATGAAAAGCACTACCGGATATTGCTTAACATTAGGCTCAGCATGCTTCTCATGGACATCAAAGAAGCAAGAATTGGTGGCGCTCTCAACAGCTGAAGCTGAATTGGTTGCGGCCACAACAGCAACAAAACAAGTAATATGGGTCAGAAAATTGCTTGCGGATTTACAAGTTCATTTGGAAGGAGCTACGGTGATCTATATTGATAATCAGGCAGCGATATCAATTTCAATGAATTCGGTTTTTCATGGTAAAACTAAGCATTTCAAACTTAGATACTACTATCTAAGGGATATTCAACAGGAAGGAGAGCTAAAGCTTCAGTACATTCATACAGATGATCAAGCCGCAGATCTGTTTACAAAAGGATTTAACGTCTCACGTTTCGAGCAGTTGAGGAAAATGGTTGGAATTCAAAAGCTGAATTTCTGATCCAAGGAGGGGTATGTAGGAGATATGTCTCAGAAGTTCAGGCAGGAGCGTCGGATCAATATGTCCATGCAGTACCATGCAACAACGTACAAGAAATGAATTAAAGAAGATCAAGAAAAGTTAGTTAGTTGGCGGTTAGAAATTGAGTGTTATAAATACTGTAAATCCATAGGAAATGTATACACGCATTCTGTACTTTGATATTGAATACAATTTGATGAAATCTCAACGAGTTGTTGAGTTCTTCAAAAGTCCTCTGTTCGCTCCTGTTCTTGTGTAAATTCTCTCTCTACACTTCTCTCTCTACATTCCGGTAGTTTCCTCGATTGTCTTTGTGTATGGTCATTCGATAATGACATTAATTGTAAAATAAAAAAGCACTTATTTAATAAATATAAATTTTTTGGCAGTCAAAATACAGCTTTTGAATAAGCTCAAATTTAGAGCTTCTAAAAAAATACTCTTTTAAGTAGATTTTTCAAATCAATTAATGAGCCTATTTTTAGTCAATTTAGTCCTTATGTTTTACACATAATTTTTACAATACTCACAAACTCATCTTCCCGTTTATTATGTATTTAACTATTTACTGAACTTGGATATTTATTTTGAAATTTATATAATATTATTTGACTTTTTTATAT
>JAOTAX010000001.1:23602450-23616860 GCA_025629825.1 Erythroxylum guanchezii
TCTAAACTCATTCAAATCAAAACTCAACCGATTTGCAACCAGAGAGTTAGATCCAAAATCAAAGAAATCACTGGGCAACATATACAAGAAGCAGTTCATGGATGAATCAATAACACATTGAGTATCAAAAGAACATGTAAACTCTCGGTACTTACAGGTAGTGAAAGGATCCCACAAACTCATCAAGCAAGCAAGCTGAATTTCACCCAAAACTATCTCTTGAGACTGCATTTGGTTGTCTTCGAAATGGTTTGTTTCACGAAACGGTTCACACTCCACAGCTTGAGCACCATATTCTCTCGATGTAGAATTACTAAACACTGAACTCGGACTGTGTGTTGGAATCAAATCCTTGTGTGCACGAACAGGTTCGGTTTCCACTGGTGAAGAAATCACAGGTTCGGTATCAACGATGTCCTCAGTTTTAGTAATTTTTAACGTCGGCACTTCATCGAACACCTCATCTTCATCAATGGCTTGGGATTCAAACACTTCGGAAACTATCTTGGGCATTTCCTCATACACTTGATCTGCGCCTGGTACACATTCTTGTTTATCACTTGAGCGACACCAAGGTTGCTCGTGTTGTTCTCAATTGAAGTCCAGAAGCTCGTCGGTCCCTCGAGAACACAAGGAAGCTCACTCGGTGGATTCTGGTTCAGAAGTGAAGTGAGTTGATCCAAAATCTATCGAAGAAGACGAGTATTCTCCGCAGCCAAAGAAGTGATGGAAGGTAACTCTCGGTGTAAATCTGTTGGCGGAAAACGGAGAAGAAGAGCTCTCGTGAAGGCATCCCAACCACCCAACTGACGATTTCGGGACATCCAGTCGTACCAGTAAGCGGCGTCGTTGTCAAAATAGAAGGAGGAGATGAGCACACGATCCTCCTCACGGATCTAATAAAAATCAAAATAACAACCAGCTTGCAACACCCACCGATCGGGATGGAGATTGGAGAAGCGAGCCATGTTCAAACGAGTATTGGGTTCTGTCATCTGAACGGAAACTCAATGAAAGCACCAATGTTGTGAATGCTAGTATAAACAGAGAACACAAGCTAAATACAGAGCAAAAGGGAAATATCTGGTGGACTGATATTGATTAAATAGTGGATTACAAAGTGTTCTTCAAAGGAAAAATATGTAGCAACTAAGAGAAAGATTAACTAGAAAGGGATGAGAAGAGGAAACATAGAGAATTGAGATGAGAAAGAGAGAGATCTGTATAACCATTTTCATGACCTTTTCCTTTTGCAATTCCTCGTATATATCTTGTGCTAACGTTGTGCAAAACCGGCCCCATGGGCTCATTTATAATGGGCCCTATCGATTCATTGGCTCATTCATAACACCCGGGGAGACAATTGGCAATGATGAAAAGAGTGCAGGTACTCTCTATATCTTGAAGACCAAAGCCTGCGGATGTCTTCCACTAAAAATCTCGAGTGTTATCTCAGCTCAGAATAAAGAAAGTACTACGTTATGGCATTGTAGGTTACGCCATCTGAGTTCCCAAAGCATCTTATCATGTTATCATAGCATATTTTCCGGATCAAAATTGCTAGTAGGAGTGGACTGGTCGTACTTGAGTAAAAGGAGGGTGGTCTCTCGCATACATGACCTCATAAAGGGAGCACTTGTTGGACGTATGGAAAGACGAATTGTCGTATGAAAAGACTAACACATACTTCCTTATAACACTTTTTGAGTATAGAATCCATAAGAGCTTCGAAGGTCGCGGGAGCTTTGGTACTACCTTTTGAAAAAGGTAGATAATCCTCCACAATAGCGAGCTCTCCCAACTTCAATACTACTCTCTGACAAATTCCTTCTCCTTTAAGTCTATTCCATTCCCAATTATAACTTCATAGTTATTCGTGGAGGTCACTGGAATGCTCAATTTCTTCATAAGAGCATGTGAAATGAAGTTGTGTGGCTCAAAGGTCAATTATACCTAAAACAAAGTCTCTACAAATTGGTGAGTAAATATTTCTTGATGTAAACTGGGCAGGTTCATTAACAGACAGTAGATTTACTACAAGGTACTGCACATGTCTGGAGCAATATGATTTCATGAAGAAGTATAAAAACAAGTTGTAGTTGCAAGGAGCAACACTGAGGCAGAATTTAGAATAATGTGTTATGGGATTTGCGAAGAAATTTGACTAAGGACAATGATAGAGGAACTGATAGCAGTCAACTTGATTCCAGTGATGCTACAAAGTGACAATAAGGTTGCCTTCGAGATAGTAAGGAATCCAGTTCATCATGAAAAAACCAAGCATGACATTAACTAACATTTTATAAATTAAAAAAATGAAAAAATGAGGCAAGACAAGTTAGTAATTTTCGGGATATAACAATTAATTACAATTTTAACAATTTTAACAAATTCAAGATTAAGTGAATCGAATTTGATCCGATTAAAAAGATTATAAAGTAGCCCGACAAAGGATGCGATTTAAGGGGCTAACGTTTAGTGAAAAAAAATGAATCTTAATCAGTGTGAGCCAGATATGTAATAGGCTTATGATGAAGAGACCCAATATAAATACTATATATATAAGGCTAAAGTTTCCTACTGCTACTTAAGCAAATTATGAACATTCAAATTCTCTAACCCATCAAGAAGTTCACGTGAAAGTAAGAAGTTCACGTGAAAGTTATAGAAAGACATTAACGACATCCAAATAATTGACTTTCATAAAGATTGTAAAAACATGATCGTTTCGACATCAAAAAGCTTGTTTAATATTATTGAAGTGAAAATAAGTATTTCTCGTATTGTCTTTGTTTATTCAATTTCACACTTGTTCCTAGGCGCATAACTAAGGCTCGTGTTACGCACGACAGGACATACTCAAAACTCTCCTTTGTTCCCACTAGAATATGAAAAACAGGGCATAAAGTCCAAATCTTTAAGAGGTTTTTTTTGCTAATTAAAAACAGATTCTTAAGAACATTTTTTTATTTTTAACCTCTTAATTAAAGACAAATTGTGTAGTTGAATTCAATAAAATCTACCTTTTGATTAAAGATAATCTTGAGTAATTAGAGTTTATTACTTTTTTCAATAATTAGGAACCACAAGATACGCCTCTAGATTCTGTTTAAATACTCGACTTGAGTTGTTGTTTTGAATCTTTTGATTAAACTTCAAATAAAATTCTTCAGTTTATCTTTATACATGATTTAATGGAAAACGAAGAACTTTAAACTGTATGCTTAAAATTTCATACAAAAACAGACTCGATTAACAGACACAACACACACAGAAAACCATAAGAAAAGATGCTTTCTAACACAGTCAACTGCATCATACAGAAAGTTCTTTTTCCTTTTTTTGGGTAATCACAAATGTTGCTTTTCAGAAAGATATTAAACAGTTTGCAGAGTTGGTGGGGATCTGAAATCCTGAAAAATGTCTACTGCACATACACCCAAAAACTAAACTCTCAAACCTCGGTTGAGTCTAAGACCCACAAAAGCCATTACAGGATGGTACAACGGCTTCTCTCCTCTGCAGGCTGGTTTGAGACTTGCTGGAACCTGTGAGACTCGGATGGGTTGTATGTAAACTCGGCAGTATCAAGCCCATACTGGTTTTTCATCCAGTCAAATCAAAAAGAGAAAAGGCAAATGTAAGAAATGAAGCTAGAAGCTTGCATAAAGACATTAGGGATGAAAATAATATACTTTCTGCACCATATATTATGCAACTATGTAGGAATATAAGAATGTTCAAACAATCTTCCATTTTGCTCACCCAAAACCAGACTACTCTGTAACAAGTAAAAGAATGCAGGTCATCCATGTCTTCAGTGCTCAAATAGTAAAAAAAGGTAGGAAACAAGCTTGAAGATGGACTTGCACTATAACATCCGTACACATTATAAAATTATAAGAGAGAAGTGCAAGGGCTATTGACATTTAAAAAACCTCAAGTTCATTAAGAGAAATATTTCCAGAGTGTTTTTCACTCAATATAATGGAATGTTGGTGGAGTTACTGTAATTCCAGACAAAATGAGACATTAGTTGGATTTTCACTTTTTAGAGCTTCATGACATCTCAATCATAGTAAAAGACATTGTATAAAACATCTCCCAGCCTTTCTATAACTACCCTTTTTGACCGACAATGCCATAAAAGAAGCCATTAAAAGATGCCAAATGTTCTAAGCAACCATATACTTCAGGAAAAGACAAACCTTTTCCCTCATACGAGTACTCCAAGCATCGTTCCTGCTTGGACGCTGATCAAGGTTGCCAGTAACAGGTACACCTGTTGCTGTCCCTGCTGGCCTGCTAAGGAAAGGTTGCCTAATTTGTTGCCTTGGAGCAATGAGCTCATCATCACTATCATAATCTGCTGGCCTGTTAGCTGCCCTAACGAAAAGGGATAACAAGAAGACCAGAGCCTGCAATATTCATCACATTCAGGAGTCATGAACAAGTATAGTCCTTAAATAGCAGAAGAAATAAAGAGAGAGATGCATTTGAAACAAATCATGTTAGCAACAAGTTATTGAAACAAATCATGTTAGCAACAAGTTATGGAACATCCCTGAACATTGTAATGACATAGTCTAGTTTTGTGTCTTAGATTATGACATCAAACTTACAACGGAGACTGACAAAGGGTATTGATAGCCTTATTCAGATTGGATTCAAAAGGACAACTGGTGCTGATGATACTTTGAATGATAAAGAAGATCAGGTCAACTCAAAAGGCGTCAAAGACACCAGCAAGAAAACCAAGCTGAAAGCCATTTAAACTAAACTGAAGAAATAACGGATTCGAGGAAAAAGTTTAAGAAGACAATGTCGATGCATCACAGACATCAAAGGAAATACCCCATATTATTTGATTGGTTATTTCATTGCCTTTAGTGATTAACATCATGTTTTAAAGAGTATAATTGTTCAATTTAAGGGAAAAACAGAAAAGAAAATAAAAGGTGTGTGCAAAAATCTGCTAAAAAGCTTTACGATTTTGCCATGCTTCTTTCAGCTTATAAAGTATGCATTATCATAAAGAGGCTACTTGAACACAACTGACAATTCATCTGGTCTTCTCTGTAGTCTCCAAGCTAATTCTTTACCTTAGATTGAGTCTGAAGAGATAGTATTATAACGTAGAAAGAACTTTTCTGATTTATCAGCAAGATTTTAGTGACTAATGTACAAGTTCACAAACACAAAAAAAGGAATTAAGGGGAAAAAGATTTTTTAAGTACTTGTATCAACTGCTCCCAAGAAATCAGGAACAACTATATGAGCTCTCACAGTCAAATCTTCTTTTCATACAAGATGCTATTAGATCACTCCAGTATACAAATCCTATCTGCACACCCCTTTTCCTAAACCAAATCTTTCATTGATCACTGTCAATGTTTGAACAACGTATTCTTGGCTTCATTAGGCAAAAATTTTCCATTATCATTTACCAAAGCAACAGTTAAAGAAGCAGTTTATAAATTGAATAATCAGAAAAATGCAATAGTTGTTTCATGGTCACCAGTTCCTCAGTAAAAATAAACTGGCAGGACTTCTTATTTATTCGTACTTTTTATATTTCTTTCATTCAGAAGCTTTACCGTTGACCTATCCCAAGCCCAAAACCATATAAGTGCCAATTGATAAACATAGTTGTAAGCCAAGCGGTAATTTATGTTGCATAATTACTGGTTGTGTGTGAGACTGGCAATATTCCACCGTAACAAAGTAATGATCTCAAATGTCAATAGATCATGCTTACCTCCAAAATGACTATTCCAAGAGCAACCCATTTGACAATTCTCCAATTTTCTCTCAGAAAATTAAATATCATGTCGAAGTCCCCAGTTTTGTCGACTGGAAGTTCCTAGAGCACGAAGATGAATAAAGAGAACGCACCAAATTTCTAAGTATCTGTTTAAGCATATACCAATATAACCAGAATAAAAGAGGCAAAAGGGAATGAGCAGTACTAACTTTTTTCCAGCTCTTGTCGAAGAAAATAAAAGCTGCACATCCCAACTCCACCAATATTAACAAGATGATCAATACTGAATACTAAGCTCAATTAAGGAAATCATTCCATTTTATAGACAAAGTGGGGAACCTATTCAGACAATTATCAACTATTTACCATCAAAGAAAACATTGTCCAAATTACTTATTATTTTCTATCTAAATCCAGAGGTACAGAATAAAGATAATGCAAAAGCATTTAAAACTAAAGTAGAATTAAGGTGAAATGGTAAACATTTTTTATGCTTAGGCTTTTCAACATCCACTTATTCATCCATACAAAATGTGAAGACCACATGTGCAGAACTTGGAGCATTAAATGTAAAAATAGCAGACGATGCTGCAGTGTTTCAGGACATGGCCGCTTATATAACAGAAGCATATTGTGAAAACCATTTATGATTCTTATCTTGAGCATTTCAAGACTTCTAAGTTTATTAGGATACACAACTGAGGCAGCATCTATGTCGTGTTACAGCCCCAACACATCCAAAACATGAGATGACAAAAAGAACAACCCCTACACCAATAAATAAGTATATGAACCTGCATAAAGAAGCACAAAAATTAGGATGTTCATCGCGATGGAAATAAATACTTTTGCAACACCATCAATGGAAAGCTTTTACATCTTCTCTCTATTATAGATAAGAAAAAAATATCAACTGACAATTTAAAATAAGAATCTTCATTATGAGAGAAAATTTTAATTAAATAGAGAAGGACACATAAAGAAAGGTTCAAGAAATGCAAAAGAGCCCAAGTGAGAAAAGGGAGGAAGTTGAGTCCATCTCAACTTACAGTACCAGAGTGTCAAACGCTTTTCACCCTTGCACACAGACATGAGAGCACATAAAAGGATATGTAGAAGTGTAAATATGATACATAATGTACAAGCCATTAAGCAAACCACTATACACCCAATTTCATAAACAAATAAACAATGGAAAGATTTCAACAATTTATGGTCTTAGGATAAGGTGACTGCATTTTCTACAGAAGCTGCATTATCATGCCAAAAAGTTTAAGCAAATATCCATTTGCTTTCATTACATAACCTTACTAAGGAGATCTACATAATAGTCTATTGTAAATGAGTAGCATTTTGTGATTCATAGTTCTTACCTTAGAAGATTCTTATTTCTTCTAACCAAACTATTAGTCCAACAGTTCTTGTTTACAATAGACTATTGTGTAAATCACCGTAGTATGTATCAGTCCAACAGTTCATTATTGATTTTTACCTTTGCATTTTCTCCTTTTGCTCTAAATTTCTTTAGAGCATCCTAGATCAGCAATGTGGCAACAAGGAGAACAATTGACTGAAATCATAACACACAACTGTGAATCCCTTGCTACTTCCCTTTTATACTAAAAGAAATATGACGCAATATCATGACAAATTTATCTTTTAAGCTTGAGAAAAATCTAATGTACACCCTAAATCAACTGGAAAATTTTCTGCACTTCATATAGATAAATGCAAAAGAAAGCCCCAACTACAAACCATTTAACAATACATGTAACACTTAAGAACAGACACTGAAACCCCCATAAGTTTCCACACAAAAAGTGGAAAAGAATTGAGTAAATTAGCTATCTTCCACAATCACTTGAGATTTTTTTTTAGCCACTTCCCCTATCACACACCAAATCTCGAAGTGAACTTTGAAATTTGAGCATCAAAACCAGTATTCTACCCATGTTAGAACTCACTAAAACTCTATTGGATATTCCCATGCAGTCTATGTTTGAAATCTACACCAGCATAAAACGATTTCTATCCAAACAAAAGAAAAGGTAAAATGTTTCATAAACTACAAACCTTGGAGTAACAAGACTAGCAACAACTCAAAAGTGTAAACCAATTACCACCAAACCCAGCTGACCACAACTATTAACAAGCACCATAGATCACAATAAAACGGGAATAAAGGGTATACCAAGCTTTTGGCAGTTTGTCAAAGATGCTTTCTGAGAGAGACATAGCAATAAGCATGGGGCGACCAAGATGTATCAAATTTGGATCACAATCATAAGGGGCCAATCTGGTGTCATGAGCAGCTCTTTTATACTCAACGAACAAATAGATTCCATAACCAACCATGGCAAGACCCGCAAGGGTGAGCAAGAAATTGAGGAGCTTCAGTACGCACTCCAAGAATCCTCTACAAGCCATATTAAACTAGCAACTTCTCAGATCCCTCCAACTGTCACTCTGTGTATCATCAACTCACTTACCTACTGCATTAACAAGAATCCCAAAGAAAATCATAATGCCACTCATAAAAATCGCGAATTTCTTTCATCAAAACAAAAGATTTGCAATCTTCACACATTCAAATAATGTCAAATCGAAGTGCAATCTAATTTTCCATCACGCAGGATCTAGATCAAACGTAGGTCCACATAAAGGTCAATTAAAAAGAAAGAAAATAAGGAAGCCAGCGAGTTATTTCAGCTACGAGTAGGTAAACTCCTTTATCCACATTATAGCACCAAAACATCAAAAGAAAATCAAAACTTGCAATTTCGACACTCTTTTACCGATATTCCAAGCACACAAAAGACACGATTCCAGCATAAGTCAGGGCAAACATAAATTTGAAAAGAAATTGAACCCTCCAATTGCCTCAAAAACTTTATCAAATCAACTAAACTACTCAAATTGTCACCAACTAATCAAAAATTATATATACAAGGAAAAGGAATCCTGGGGCAGTCTTAAACTTGAATCAATCACACTCGTCTATAAAACCTGTGGAAACTTGCGAGAGAGAGAGAGAGAAGGAAATGAAAACACCTTTTCTGGGATTTGCTTCTCTTCTTTAGTGCTCGTGAGTTGGCTTATTTCTCTTTTATGTCAGCCTCGTATCCACCTGTCGTGTTCTTGTTGGTCAAATTTTCAAATAAACTATTTTTTTAATATAATGAGATTTCTTTAAATTACAATATTTACAAAAATAATATTCGATTTAAAATTAGTGAATAAATAATTCAAATAAATTGTTTTAATATTTAACTTAAATGATGTATGATATTATAAATTAAATTAATATTTATAGCAATTCAATCTTTTTTTTTTGAGGGAAGCAATTCAATCTTTAAAATTAAATTTAGATACTTTGCTATTTTGTTATAAACCAATAAATATAATAATTAAAGTATATAAATTTATTATTATCAAAATATTTAAAAATTTTGAAGTCAATTACATTGCAAAACTAAATTACATTTTAGCCTATGTAACTTGAGTTTTGTGCTGGGGATTAATGGTCAACCGTAAAATCCTTCAGTCGTTTAATTTTTCAGATCGATTGTCAAAAATTTATCGATATATTAATTAATTAGTTAATTTTTATAAATTAATAAATTAAAATAAATTAATTAATTTTCATTTAATAATATTTTTAATCAAACTTCAATTTTTTTGATATATAAAAAAAATTATTATATTTTTAATTTTTAATTTCATTCTACTTTTTTCTTTTTTTGTTATCCAAGAGGTGTCTTAGGCAGACCCCAATTATGAGAAGACATCTTTAAGCTACCCACACCTAGATTAATATCCGCTCGAGCTAAGTAGGTCCCTTACAGGAGATAAAGCTCTGCCCCAACTTTTAAACGACTACATATATAAAAAAAAGTTCAAATTCACGATCTCGCTTAAGCTAAAAGAACCCCTTATCAACTCAACCTGAGTTTTCGTTCTAACTTTATTCAATTTTACAACACCCTAAACTTTTTAGGCGTTAATCCAAAATTAACGTTACTTGAGACTTCGTAACGATTGAATCGAATGGGGTAGTTATCTGGTTCCCCATCTAACTTAATTAATAATATTTATTAAACAATTCAAGGCCGGCGTCTCGGATTAGGTGCAGAAACGGCGCCGAATTGGCGAGATAAAATGGCGGGAAGTAACAGTATATTCCCCTTGTCCGTTTCTCATTCACGTGTGCCACGCGTGCTCTCCTACTCTTCTTTACTTGTCTTTCTTTTTTAATTAAAATTTAAGTACATATTTCTTCATACTTCATTATAGCATCGCATACATATTTTAATATATAAGGAATTTTAGTTTTTGATTTTAATTATGATTTAGCCTTCCAAATCACCTAAATTAAATCATTCTAACCATATAAAACGTTAAATCATTAGACCATTAGTTTGTGATTGATAACAATATATATAAACAATTTGGTAATATATATTCATATATATATATATTAATCAGAAAACACAGATTTTGAAGGAGTTAATGAATGTAAATTATTAGCTTAATATTAAAAATAATATGTATACCAAATATTTTGCGTATTCTATTTGAAAAATATGAACAACAATCTTTTGTAGTTAATTTATAAAATTTTACAAAATATAAGATTGTTGTTTAGAAAATAAGAAAAAAGCTTTGTAATCAACAACAAGTCTAGTAGAAATTTTGTTGAAAAGCGAGGTCGAGAGAGATCTAATAGTACACAGTCTTACTCCTAATTATTAGAGAAGTTATTTCTTAATGACTCATACGATGAAGGAGAAAAATAAATAATAATAAAATAATTACAACAACAACAACAATAATAATAATAATAATAACTACTAAATCAAACAAACTAGGCATAAAAAGGCAAGAAAAAGCTTTATGATTTTGAGAATAAGTTTTAATTCAAGTTTAAAAAACAAATTTCATGTCCTAACTATTTCCTTAAACAAGCTTAGAAGAAATCTGTAGTGTTCAAATATTTTTTATTATTAGATGATTGATATATAGTAAGATTTTTTAGCTCGATGAAATCTTTCAATTAAAAATCTTTTGTGATTAGAGAAAAATAGAAAGGGAATAACATAATTAGGGATAGATCAAACCGTCATTTTTTTAAAATTAAAGTCTAAAATGACGTCTTTTTTTTATTGAGCCCAAGCTGGCTGTCCAAACTCATACCAACCCAAGGTCCAACTCTTCTAAGTAAATTAATGTTGTTTTGTTTAGAAGAGTTGAGTCTTGATCAGCCAGAGCTTAGGCTAATTGAATACACCTAAATTTGGGCCCCGTTGCTACTCCTAATACTAATTTTCTATTTTCGTGACATTATGTGAATATTTTCTGCAAAAACTTATTTTTAAATTCTTCCTTTTTTTAATCATATTTTAAATAATGTATTTAATATGCACTTAAAAGACAATGATTAAAGATTATACTATACATCAAATTTGAATCCTACGTTACTTTTATGATGATATATGAACGTACAACTTTTGGTCAAGTCCAAGGAAGACCCATTGGTTTAATGGTTTTAGGCCCAACAAAGAATTAAAGCTCAAGTCCAAAAGTCTGGATTGTGGGCTGGCCATTTCATTTCTCTTTTCTAGTCCATTCCTAATAGTTTTATGATTGCAAATTTTAAATTAACCATAAATTGACAAAACATATCAATTTATATTAATAAATTCTTTAATTATATTTTAAAGTCTTTAATAACAGCTTTAAAATTTTAATTTTATGAATTAAATTTATGCCTTTCTGGTCCACGAAAAGTTATGGTCCAAGGCACGGCTAGGTTAGGATCGAGTCCATCACAGGTGGAGGCTGGGGCAATCTAACTGTGAACTACTTGACACGAACCCAACCTCTCTTAAAATAAATACCCTTTATTAAAGTTAGGATAAGTCGGTTGATTGATTACTGACACAGACACACCAGAGTCCAGTCTATTGTCTCACGTGACCCCTATCCAAAAGCTGATTAGTCTCTATAATGCCATTTCATCGCTGAGTCATTGCTTGCGTAGCCTCCGTCGTGGACGGCTATTAGCTACATTGCATTATTATTTGGTCCAACTCAGTCATCGATTAAAGAAAGAAAAAACGACTCCTCTGCCACCAGAACGACATTATTTTCTCCATCATCGCCACTTTTCCATTACAAGACCGCATATACTGTAAGAATATGATTGCACCCCCACCACCATTGTGTCCCTTGTCCATATACAAGCGCTGTTCGATATGTAAATTCAACGAAAGATTTAACTACACCAAGAAGATGACAACAACATTCAGCTGAGCTGACCGACTGACATGTTCCCACTGTTAATGCTCTGTTTACAACCACAAGCTTGACATGTGGTTCTTAATGCACTTACATGGCCCTTTTGTGGCCATTCATGTTGTACACCTGAAATTGCTCGTACATGACAAATTACCGAGGTGACTGCTGTCGGATAGTCGGGCTTTTCTCGGTGGTGTTTGTGTCCTAACAGTACTTGGACTTCAGTGGCACGTGAAACTATCCATGCAAAACTAGCAACGTTATTCACTACTCCCCATGACTGTCGTTACTCGTTAGGGACGGTTCACTGCACAACTAAAATAATGCAGACATGGGGTGTATTGAATTATTTGGCAACTGAGATAGTTTGTCTTATTGACCAAATAAGGTTGCATATCATGTGTCACAACTTGTGGTGGTCAAAATTTTACCTAATGGATCATAAACACTGATTAGTTGACATTCACTTTACAAAGAATTACAACCATTGATGTGGGGTGGAACTGTGCAGATGCCTTGCTTGGAGAGCTCGGTGAGAACACTGTCAGTTGATGGAGGCTTCAGGCCTAACGGCAATGGTAGCCACGGCTTGCTGATTGCCTCTTTCACCGCCATGTCAATTACCTCCTCCGCCTGAATAACAACAGAAATGACCCAAAGAGATTGTAATTGTTATCCTTAAGTTTTTAGTACAAATTGCACCACAGGTTAGGAACTGGGATGCACATATTATTGAGATCTTGACACGTATGGCTGCATGATCCAACTTTTCAATGGACTCGTAGCTACATTTTTGAGGAACTGGGAACAAATATAACAAAGTGAAATTACATCCCTATTTACTACAACTTGGGACCAAAGTTAGTGCCTAATTCCGATAATTTCAAGACATGCTTAACATTATAATATTTTGATAATTTAAAGTTTCAAGATAAATTTAAAGAACAACATGTCAGGAAAGGCATGAACTTACTGGATGTAGATCAGCAGAATTTGGTGGAATTGTGACACTGTTATCAACTGCAGAAGTTGTGTGAAATCCAGAAGCATTCTGCATCTTCCATCAAAAAGGAAGATTATTGTATGATATAAGAGGAAGAGTGATCAAAGGTAGGAGTTGGAAACCGGTGTTCTAATGAGAAAGCTGACTCTTTAGCATCCAATAGCGCTTCGTTAGATAGGAACATATTTGATAAACACTGATAGCTAGTCAACTTAGTTGTATGCTTTCTAGTTCCAGAAATGGTTGATTGAACACACTTACTTTGTCCATGATCATGCAAGAATTTCGTAGAGAGGACTTACCTGAGGTACATAAGAATAAGGAGTAGGCTGTGGTGGCATCACAGGGCAACCCCATGCATCTGCATGCATCTGAAACATGAAGATGTGTGTGATACATGTCATGTATCTGCTACTCAAACTTATCAATCACAGTGCTGAATAGCGAGAACTTACCCCTTGATAAGGTCTCCATTGCCAAGTTTCAGTTACTGGCCAATGGGGATAGCCAGGTGAGCCCCACATTTGAACACCAGTAGCTCCCCACATTGGATAGACTGGACCTGGTGGGAGGGTGTGATTCGAATGATATGGAGGATAGGCCATGATTGGTTTGTGTGGATAATAACTCCTTTGTATTTGATCTCTCTGGTGCAGCCATCTTCTGTCATCTTCCTTGGGAAGAATGTGTCTTCTGTGCAATCGATATTTCTGCTTAGAATAAAAAACTTGTCACTTAGCTACAAGTATAAATCATATACTGTCTATGAAGAAGAAGTTAGAGATCAGAAAAATTATCATATTTAACACACCTGAAGGTGACTTGCCACATGATGCCTAGTTAAGCCATCCACTTTCATAAGCTCTAGTATTCGTGAAGGAATAGCCTGATCTATACCTAGTTGTTCCACTGCCTGCACAAACTTTTTGTGTAGCTCAGGTGTCCAGTCTACCTGAGACCCAGAATCAAAAACAAAAAGCTATAACCTGGGGATGCAGTTTATGTCCATTTTGAACGATAAAAGAGGAAATTAAGTTTGGAAGCCATGGGGCTATTAAAAGATAAACAAGATATTGGCATTAAAGAAGGAACAAAGAAATCAAAAGATCAAAGGAACATCTGTTCAGAAAATTATACCAATAACCAAACAATCTAATGGATTAGCATAAAGTCCAAAAACCAACTAGTAAATCCAAGATGATGACAACTTTCTGAAAATGATAATCCCATAACTGTAGGATAATATTCAGGTCTAGGGGAGAAAACCAGAAAATCCTCAGAAATTATTTGATTGTGTTATATAAACTTAGATCACCTTCATCTTCTTTCTGTTCACTCGAGTACCA
>JAOTAX010000001.1:23625646-23646384 GCA_025629825.1 Erythroxylum guanchezii
ATAATAATAATAATAATAATAATAATAATAATATAAAAAACCAAACATATTTTTGTTTTCAATTTTTTATTAGAAATCTCAACCAAACAGATTTTTGTTTTCAGTTTTTTTGTTGCAAATCTCAACCAAACAAGTTTTTGTTTTTTTAGAAAAAAAAACAGAAACTAAAAACAGGAAACATAAATAAAAAATAACAACAGAAAAATAAAAGTGGAATCAAACGGCCTCTGAGTCTTTCAAAAGATTTATGTTATCGTTCTTAATAAAGTACAAAATAATAAAAATAGTAGGGTATTGTCTCATTTTTATTAATTTATAAATACTTTCAAAAATTTTCACCAAATTTTGAATGACAGGATTATACTTTTCTTTACATGTATGAAATTTGATAAATTATTAACTTATTGATAAATAATTTCAATATATATATATAATAAATTATTTAATTGGGTCAAATATAATAAATATGGTTTTATCCAAAAAGAAAAAAGTTGGTAGTCGTCCGGAATGTCTTGTCTTGTCAAAGTTGGGACACACACAACACAGCTCAAGAGCCACGTGCCACTCGCTGTCTTGGTCACGAGCAAGAGTAATCTCTTAAAATCCGGCCCGAATTGTCGATTCAAGTAGGGCAATAGGCCCAGAATCGAAGGGTAGAATGGGGTCACTGTGAGTACTTAACAAAATAATAAAAATAAAAAATGGTTAATATATACTTAATCATTATCGTCATCACATCTAGTCCGAAGTCTCACAATAAAGTGAAGTCTGAGAAGGTCTGATAGTTTACAGTCTTACTCTTACCCTACAAATTTAAATTATTTTTTGTATTAATTATTATTTTATTTTAATCAAATTTTTCATAAAAATAGGTTGTTGTTGATGATATCTTTATTCATAATGTTACGTTCAATCTTATCTTTTTGAAAAAAAGAGTTTGAGATTAATAAAACTTATTTATTAAAATTAAATAAAATATCATCATAAAATAAAAGAAGTCGAAGAAGAAGTTGTTAGAATTTATAATAGGCGTATGGGCTTATATGAGAAGAAAAGTTAGACCACATACAAGTTTAAGTAAAGTTTTATCCTAAAATTAATTAGTAATAGGTAGAATAGTCCACTAGACTTATATGTTGATTTTCTTTCTTTTTTTTTCTCCACTGTGGAACAAACTTTTATTTTTGTATTTCAACACACCCCCTCACGTGTGAGTCTAACACGTGACATAATCTATCATTTCGAGGTGTTAACGACTAGCATAAGTGCAACCCGCTCTGATATTATATTAAAATTTATAATGAGCTTACGGGCCCACACGAAAAGAAAAGTGAGACCACGAACAAATTTAAGTAAGGTTTCATTCTAAAACTAATTAGTAATAAATTTAGTAGTCTACTAAACTTATATTTTAATCTTCTTTCCTCTGTTTTCTTTAATACGAGACAAACTGATATTCTTATATTTTAACAGATAGCAGTGCCTTTTCTAACAGAAACCCTCGACGGATCCATTCATGTATTTTTGGTGGGAATCATGACAGGACTCTCCATTATCTCACACACTATTCATAGAAACCCTCGACGGATCCATTCATGTATTTTTGGTGGGAATCATGACAGGACTCTCCATTATCTCACACACTATTCATGTACTATCATGACCCTATCATATCATATCGTTCTTAAGTGACAAATTTTAAGTCCTGTGGATCCATCCATCTTTGACCTCTCATATGTTGCAGCCATGTTCTTGTCCTCTCTAACCATTGACAATAGACTATTTTTGTTATTTTTTACATCTCCATTAGCTTATTAAGAGCAATTTTATTTTAGATATTAAATTGATTTTTTAGAAATAAAGCTGAATTTTTAATAAATCAGTTATATTTGTTTTAATAGTTTTTTGATAAAAATTGATTCATTTATTAATGAATTGATTAATTTTAGGAAATTAATAAATTCTTATAAACAAAAATAAATCAATTAGTTTTTATTTAACAATTTTCTTTTTAATTAAACTTTAAATTCTTCTATATTAAAAACATTATCTTTTAATTATATTTAAAATTCTTTAATTTTATTTAATCTTTAACCAATTTTATCATTATTAATGGTAGTATGTTTATTATTGTTATTAGTATTTCTATCACTATTAGTATTATTTTTTATTTTTATAGTTACTATTATTTTTATATATCATTTTTATTTTTATTTTATTTTCACTATTATTATAATTTATTATAATTTATTGGTTATTTTTATTCTAATTTTACTTTTATTTATCATTTATATTTACTTATTTATTTATTCTTTTTATTCTTTTTATTTCCATTTATTTATATGAGTATTTAGAAATAACTATTTGATTACTTAAAGGCAAAGAGAATTTTTACTGTATATTGTTGTTATTATTTAACCAATTTTATAACAATCTAATATGAATTGAATCTTTTTAATCTTAAACTTTTCGTCTTAATCGCTATATTAGACGAGTGGCCGAGGACATTCTTAACTACATGACAATCCATTATCCTTAATTTGAAAATTATACACAGATCGACGTGGGTTCTATATATCCTCTAAAACACACATCATAAATCAGATCAATATTATTAGGTAAATATCCATTTCCATATTTTGGCAATTTGTTTGAAACGGTGAAAGAAGGAAAACTATACATGAACACGTAATGTCAAAAGCTTTTTCAAACACGGATTCCATACCGTCCGCTAATGATTTTATCAAATAGAACTACGTAGTACGTACCTATCCTTCTCAACAGTGCTTTTAGATATTATCTATACTAGGATACGACTTTTCAATCTTTTTGATAATTGACTTTTTTTTATATAATTATAAAATTAATAATTTATTAATTAATTAGTCAATTTTTATAAATTAATAAATTCTTACAAAAATTTTATACTAAAATATATATTTTTATTAAATATTCATTATTCTCGTATATAATAATTAAAAAATTCAATCAATTTTATCGGTAAATCTGCAAAAACCTTGAACCATACTTTTTAGTTAGGTTTTACCTTTTTTCTCAGTTTGACTTACTTACTCTTATTGTTAAAAACTAGTTAATTTATTAATTAATTAGTCAATTTTGTAAATTAATTAATTTTTATTTAATACTATATTTTTTAATTAACCTTTAAATTTTTGAATAAGTAAGAATAATTTATTTCAATCATATTTTAATTCTTTAATTTTATTTAATCTTTAATACGATAACCTTTCAAACTTTAAATATTTTATCTTACCATATTAACTTCGTTGAATTTTTAAAATATTAGTCTCATAAAGCTAAAATAATTACAAATTGTGAAAAAATTACAACCGACTTAAAATGAATAATTCAAATTTATTATAAAAAAAATCGAAACCAAACGAATTTCGGATAAAAATTGCACAAACTGAAACTAGACTAATCACTTGCTTATTTCAACCGAAGTTTTTGGACCGTAAAGCTTCAAGAACAATGAAAACTGGTTAAACTGGAATTAACTCTCTCCCGCATAATTTGGAAGATAAAAGTAAGCTTAGCTTATCTTATCTCTATTTTATCATGTTCCCCATGGAGCTGGTGCAATGCCCCCAAATGATCACACACTAGATCTTTGTCTAGACTGTCCGTCCCCTTCACAAAGCAGCATTCATATCTTCAACAGGTTCAATCATTGTTCACTTGTTGGACACATCTTAGCACTATAAACAAGACTTAACACTTCAACGATCAGACATTTCTTTACTTGTTTTTCTATGGTCTAATAATGGGGCTGACCAATTAACTTAGCTTTTTCCTTGTGTTTGTTGTCCACACTTCAATCACTACTTAATTTTCTCCCCTTTTCTATCTCACTTTACATAAGAACCACAATTTGTAAATTGTGGTCTCATTGTAATCACGTCATGCATTTGCTTTTAATTTTTCTGTTTTACTGTTTGCCACGATTGGCATACTTTGATTAGGATGTTTGGTTTCTAATAATGTTAATGATTCCATTAACCTAAAAACGATATCCGAATTATATATATCACCAACACCAAATAAAAATCATCTTTATCTTATCCACCCCATTGTCACGGGTATTCACAAACTTTTCACGCGAAACTGAACTATTGTTCACTGTCATATTTATCAAGAGAGCAACAAATGCGCTGACTAGCTTGCTACTCATGTAGAATATTATCCTGTCGATGTTACAATTTTCGCTACTACATCTATAAGATGCCAACATCTCCTTATAGAAGATCAGTCGGGGACTTGTTTCCTCATACTTGTTTTGTAACTTTGTCTGTTTTTCCCTTTAATAAAAAAAAAACATCTTATCTTATGAAGAAAATAAAAATTAAAGTTTCAACTATATACCGTGCTACATAAGACTCTTTCCTTTGCGAAAGTGTGAGAGGATCATCACTGATGGCAGTCTTTCTTTTACATTTATTACAAAAAAATTATTCCGAGCCTATAACTTTATGTGAAAAATAAAATTTTTATTCTTCTTTTATTTTTCAAAATAGGGTAATATTCTAAAACTTATTGAGTGAGCATAACAAGTTATCTTTTTACTTAAAATTTTAAACAAAGCAAAAATAAAAATAGAAAAATTGAATAAATAACATGATAAATGAAAAAAGAAGTTGCATCTTTTTGTCTTATTGATATTCAGTTCTATCACGATGTAAAATAGACTTTCGGTGATATTGAAATTGAGAAGAAAAAGATAAGTAGGAGTAGCTTGATTGGTTTCAACTTCTCATTTAAGGCTCTCTTTTGTAGGAGATTTTGGGTTTGAGTCACCAAAAAAAGAGGGGAGAGAGGAATTTTTCATGTTAATGATTCTCTAGCCTTGTAGGTATGCTTTTTGGTCGGCTCAATTACAAACGTTTCTCTTCTAACGACAGTGTGAAAGTTGGCGCTATTAGAAAACTCGAAACTGCTGAGAACCTGATGCTGAGCAGGGCCAGTGATAAATCAGCAATTGATCAATCAATAGGTGACGACTCCTTATACATAGGAATGTATGCTCAGCTAACTAATTAGTATATAACGACTCTTTATACGCTAAAGTGTACAAGTTATATAAGAACCTGAGGAATCTTAGAGTTTTAGATTTACCTCTTTTAGAGTTCTTGAAGTGAAGTTTTAAGAACTTAAGATTAGCCCAACAAAAATTGGGATACCTAATATATATATATATATATATATATATATATATATAAGAAATTGAGAAGAAAAGATTGGAATTTGATCATCGCAGCTTCTGTATCAATTGTCTTTTCCTTTAACTACATCAGTAGTTATCAATACATTATTTTGGAATATATTATCATTATGGACCTCCTCAGATCTTACTTCGTTACGAAATTTTCACACTAAATGATAATAATGATGATGATGATAATATTAATGTAACCAAACTAGTCCTTAGATTCTATTAATATTTTTAGAAATTAACTCATTAAATTATTTTTTATCTCATAATCAATTATTTTTATTAAATTAAAGCGAGTTACATTTCTTTTATAATGATTCAAATCTTTTTTTTTGGGTTGATAACTCAGGTTTTGGGTTTCGCCCGATTCTGAAGCTTATGAGCCACCCGCTTAGACTCGTACGCAAATAAATCCAAGTTTGATCTTAGACAGTATCGGAGGTACTATTCCTGAAAGATGAACTATCACTAAAAGAATTACATCACCTTGAATAAAAGTTGCTCCTCTCAAAACTGGAGCCCTCAACATGATAGGCGTGTAGTACTGTTGTACTTGTTTACTAACATATTATTGACGGGAACAGATGTTACCCGTACCCAGTTCTTGATTTCAACAGATCTCAACCATCCAATGCAATAACAGAGGGAACAGGTCTTCATTATTGACCGGTGCACACAGTTTTCAGACAGCTCGCAGGATTCTTGGTTCCGGTTTCTGGGTTTTGCACTGTGGCCACATATTCTGGCCTCCCTGCATGTACCGAAAGGCGCCAGGGCATGTGTGTGTGCGAGAGAGATTTACTTCAAAATCGTGAAGACTTTGAGGCACTGTGTGTGATCTAAATTAGGACACGAAGTCCCAAACCAGACTAGGTTTCAGTTTGAACTTTCTAGTACAACATAATAGACACGTGAACATGCTAATGTGGTCTCGTCTTCAAAGAATGACACTTGTTTGATTGTGTTTTCCTAGTTACAGGCAACTAGGTTGCTCAGTTACTTGTACAGGGAACTGATACTACAGGCACAACTGAAGTCAAGAATTTACGCTGCGTTTGGTTACTGTCTTCGATAGCTGGAGATGAAATGGAACAGAAATTTAAAAACGGAACGGAACAAAAATTGAAGACAATAAGGTGTTTGGTATCATGAGTTTTGTACCACTAAAATGCATCTAAGAAAAGCTTCAAAATAGATTATGTCGGATCATACCATGAGTTTTCCCTCCGATATAACACAAAGGATATTAATATAAAATTGGGTTTATCAAAGTGATATCAATTTAATTTTCAATCTAAGGAAATGTAAATTTTTTTTATTTTAGTTTTAAATTTTAAAAATTGAAACCATATTGTTTTAATAAATTAAATTAAAATAAAATTATTCTGAAAAATCATTTATATTAATTTCTTAAAATTTAAACTTTGATTAAAAATCGTTAATTTAAATTTAAATTATTAATTTTAGATTAAATTAAATTAAATTGAACACAATATGCAATATATGAGCGATAATAATATTATATACTAAATGTTGTTATGAAAAGGGACTTAAATATAGGTATATAAAAAAATAATCAACTTAAAATGAGATAAAAGATATAAAAGTATTTAATTTTTAAAATATTTTGATTTAATATTTAATAGTTTTAATTTTTAATTTAATGAATAACTTTTAAAATTCTGTATAAATTAAATAACTTTAAAATTTTTGTTTTTGGCATTTACTGATGTGATGTGTTTACTAAAAAGTAAATACTAAGTAGATATTCATTTATTAGCCATATAGTAAAAATGATAATTTGACTTAATTTACATATTTGTAAATTAAGATTAGTATTTTTTTTAATTGGACAATTATTATTTACAAGTTTCTATAAAATTAAAGTTAATAAAATCATATTTATCTAAATTAAAGATTATAAAGAAGCTTAATAAAATTTTTGGTTAAATAGGCTCAAGTTTAATAAAAAATGAGTCTTAATTAATGTGAGTAAGTTATTTATTGACTCCGTAATTAAGAGACTCAATAAGGTTAAAGGCCCGCGCATTAAAAAAGGCACAATAAATATATACAACTTTCATAAAAAAAATTATAATGTATGCAAATACTTTTTAAAATAAGTAAAATTATAAAAGATATTTGTATCTTTTACAGTCAATTTATACTAATATCAGAGCAAGATTACAGGTTTGAATCTTTAAAGTGTAGTTGGAGAACAGGATACTATTTTGACAAGAAACTAATCTATTCCATTCCTGAATCATAGCCACAGCAGTATAACTAAAAGCATTATTGTTTCCAACAAGTTTGGACATCAATGGTCCAGATTAAGGTTTAGCAACAGCTAACCTGTCAGATGCCAGTGCACTTTGGTATTTGAGTTCAGCATTATATGTTACTGAAAGAGAAAATCAGAAAGGAAACAAAGTATCAAGAGTTCAGATTGTTTGAATGAATTAACAAGCTAAAACTGACATGAGCAAATTCATGAATTCATAAACAAAATCCTTCGTTGCCTAATTTGCTCAACTGCTTACACAGCTCAGGAATTTGTTCTCGAGTCTAGAACTGGTGTACTTGTGCAGCTAAAGTAGTCAGATGTAACATCCACGAGTATGTTATAGCACCATACTTCTTTTTTTTCTCAGAAAAAGGCAATAACTTTATAAATTTCAACCTTGAAGAAAGGGAACACTTGATTTATCCCACTTAAGGATGATTCATTTAATCATTTGGAACTATAAATATGCAGGCATTTTCACTAGGAAAGAACATTTTTTGATGTTTATTCATCACTGGATGTGCTGTTTCCTGCAACCCAATACTGTTTCACAGCTACCAATATCTTCTCAGGTACAAGAGGTCCATCCTCATGATCCATCAACTTTGTATCCCATCTCATACCTGAAGTAATTTTCCTAACCTCATTTAGAACATCAACTGCATCACGGATAATGACTGATCCTTCAGGACGCAGAATGCGGTCCATTTCCAGAAGAATGTTTTCTGGTTCACATCTGTTGAGTATTCACAAGTATTCAGTAATATATTGCAGGCAATTAATCTTTGGCATAGCAACTAAAACAACCACATTGCTCTACTGACACATTCCCTAACTCGCACAATAAAAAATTAAAGTACAGAACAAAAATATATAATGATAAGCTCTTTGAGCAGTCTTTTAAGCTACGAAAATGACTGTAAAATGAATGGCCACCAATATCTCAGCTTAGCTATCCGTTCTTCTTACCAAGTATGCATATAAGAGACGATACTTGTAAAATCATGATGTAAGTTTAGAATAAAACTTTAATTATGTCGAAGGTGGAATTAAAAAACAAAAAATATTTAGCATGAAAACTGGAAATTGCAGTTACAGGAACTAAGACCCTCCCATGTTCTCAAAAGGTAGTGTTCAAATGGTTAGCCAATAAAAATAAAAAATAGATGGTCTAACCGGAAAGTCAATTTGAAGTTCTCAAATTCACAAATACAAGGTATTGATAGCACTTTGAAAATTCAGAAGTTGTGATCATTGATTGAGCAATCACCTTACCTACGATTTGATCATAAGTCAGTCCAGATCATAATAGTAAGTTTTCAATATGAAACTCAAAATACTGAAGTTGTAGACATTCAACAAAAATTAGCACGACAAAAATTAGAATGAATAAGGAAACTAAGTGACTTACACGTTTTGATATAAGCTGAAAATGCCACTGGCATGAATAAAATCATATGTTCTCGGATATGTTGAGAATCCTTCACACCTGAAACAAGACAGCAATAGAAAAGGTCATTAAGCTTCCAAAGAAAACTATTAGGTTCAAAAGATTTTCCATGTTCAACAGTTAGAAAATTTACGGAAGAGTGGAATTAACCAGGATACAAAAAAGCTTGTAAGTCAATGATGCTGAAACCGAGAAGACTATTAGAACAGTTGGATCATTATCCTCCCTTCCCAAGAATAAACCTCAGTCCCAGAGTTTTCATTATTTGTATTAGTTATCTCTTCCTTCCACACAGTCACAGAACTAAATCAATTTCTAGATAGCCAGTCTTATCACAGCAATAGGTGGTGACCCGGAAAGGAAGTTGACAATAAGGCAGCAAGAGTAACAACTGATGACAACTTTTTGGGGACCATGACTCAGAGTAATTGCAATGCATGTAGAAAAGATGCTTCACATGGCAAATAGTTGAATATCAGTTTTGTGAACTTTGAGGATGAAGGTTCATGGAACAATGTTCCACTACATTTTCACAAGATTGAGAGACTGCCCTAATATTGGCTCAGAAATAAAAGGCCTCAGAAATAAAAGGCATACTGTTGCAGCGTTATTTTAATCAATAAAATCTCATGCTATTGAGTCATCAGATTTGGGATAGAATCCCTCTCCATTAGGGATGTAATGATTAAGGAAAGGAGGAGCCCCAGTTCTTCAATCTTTCCACAGGAAACTACAACATAGATTCTGGTGGTACTTGTTAGCTCTGTAATAGAAATAGTAGGTGTAGGACATACCAATCATGATAAATGCCAATTAAACCTCTCTCATAAATCACACCTAATGTGTTTTTCGCAACTGTAGGCACCACATTCATCACCCAAGATTTTGGTGATTCAAGTGCAGCAGCAAAACCCCCAAGCCCTGCATTCATGTCCATTACATTTCGATATCTCGAAGTGCCAAGCAATCTGTTGATCTTTTTATAGGCATCCAAATGCTTTTTCCATATGTCATTGTCCTCTTGGTAAGATTCTGCTGTGACACCCTCAATCAGTCCCTGAGCTATTCGAGGAGGCACTGCAAAAAGCCTATCTGGAAACTTCTTTAGCTGCCCTCCTGCTACTTCATTTGCACTGGTTACTTCAGGAAAAGGTGTGCTGCAATTTTCCATTTCTTTGTACCTAATATGATACAGGAACAACATAAGAAAGTTAATACGGAAACAATTAAATACTATAATGAGAAACTTCACTAAGTTTCAAGAAGCTTTCGGTGGTCATAAGTTTCCTTTTCCAAAAGGGAATGGCCATATGTTCCCCACTAGAGAAGAGTGCAGGTGAAGCTACATCTATTCTCTGCCCGTTGTACAAAAGGATGGAAAATGGAGGGAAACATCAATCTGTTATTATCCTACTGATCTAAATATTATATCAAAGCAAAAACTTTATAAACAAGACAACTTGTCATGATTTTTGAAGTTAACAGCTGCTTATGACATGTACGTAAAGTCACCAGCACTGAGAAGCACTAGGAAGGCATGAATTCTCAAATTCATAACCAAACTTAATAGCAATTTCTCAGTGTTTAATACTGAAAAGTGCATAATGAGCTCACATATTGAGAGACTATGCTCACAAGACAACTACTAAAGGGATATAAGGGTTTCTGGAATAAGAAATTAAGTGAATAGAAAAGGAAACTTGAAATTCAATTGAAAAATAAGCATCTCCCAATATAAACAAATTTAAATTCCCTGAAACAATTGGTCTGTCATGGAAGGACTTCAGCCCATAGTTCCATTTTCCACAACAATGTCAGATACAGAATAGGAAAAGTTTAATGGCCTCTACATGTTGATTTTCCAGTACCAACTTTCACTATACACAAACAAAAATATACTCTCAGGTTACAAGAAGTTATTTCTTAGCACTCTCAGAAGTTGACAGTATCATATGGATCAAAGAACTATAGTGTTAAAGATTTGATAGGTTAAATTTTAGGTCCTCATATGGTAGCAATAAATATCAAGGTAGTCAAGAACTTTGGGAACTTACCAACCATCATCAGGATCGCTCGACGTACATAAATTTGTGATCCTCCTCTGGCAACCCTTGTCATTCACCTTTTTTCTCCAGATAGCAAGATCTCCATTCTCATACTTTTTCTCCCAGCAAAGACTTTCAGCCAGCTCTTCAATCTTCCTCTGCTCGGCCTCAAGGTCCTTTCTAGATCGCTGCCAAGTTTTGTAGTAGGTCTTCCAATTAATTGGAGGACCAGACAAAATCCAGTACCCACCAGGTCTGAGGACTCGATCAACTTCCATTAGGTACATTCCATCTATAAAATGATGCCAGTTTGTTAACATTGTATGCTAGACATTGAATCAGTAAAAATAAAACATAATGAAAGAGTTCAGAACTAATTTTTTGTCATAGAATCACAAATATGTCACTAAGTTAGGAGCTCACCTGACAGAAGCTTAACTTTTTTTAAACAGTAAATAAACAACTATTAACAAGACATATCTTTTTGGAATATGTAAGGATCATCAACTAGCTTCATATATCTTCTTAACTTTCAGAGTGTGCACAATTTGGCAACAGCATGGCTGTATTTACAGCAGATAGAAGATTTAGTGTTTAGCATTATATTTAAGAATGGTTTCTTTCTAAGGTCCTCAAAGTATCCAAAAGCGCATCTAACATAAAGAATGGAAGGACACAAAATGATGTAAAATTAAAGGATAGACTTTATAAAGAATTTATAGGTGGCACATCAAGTTTCCACAAGAAGGGCACTTAACGATATAAAGTCTACTCATCTGACTCAGGATGACCTTAAGTACTATGTTTTTTTGTGTGAAATTTTAAGCATATGTCACTTCCTAAGTACATGAAATAAAATATGTCTCCAAAATTAGGAATATCAGAACCTACCATTTGATGTCCATGGTATTAAACATCGTGAACACTGAGCCATATCAAAGGCTCTTGATGGGTATGGAAGACGTATAGATCCAAGAACCCCAATAACGGCAGGTACTCCTCGCTCCAATGCAAATTGTACCTGTGCTTCATGATTATCACGAGGTGCAAAGGACATGGCCAATACATTTCTTTTTAGCAGGTATGCTCCCCAACTTGCAACCTATTTAATAACGATGATTGTCTTATCAATCAGAAATTATAACAGACTAAAGTAGGTACCAACTAGGCATATAAAGGAACAAAATAAGAACAAACAATTGCTAAGTTTAACCCTGATGGCCTATGTGTTGTTTATAAGTGTCAAATGTGTTAGGACTTTCACGTGAAGTTGATAGGAATCTTAACACATACAGGAAATTCACTGCCCTAATAGCAAGATAATGAGAACTCTTTTGCAATCATGCTCAAAATTCCCACTTTCCCATCACAAACAACCATTCCTCCCTTCCCCAATTCCAGCTAACCACAACCTGGCACAACAACTCCGATACTGGTATCATATGGCTAATAATATTAGAGATTCAAGGTCCTGAATACTCATAAGTTCGTGTAATGTCCCTTGATTGAACAAAATGGCCACATGCAGATATAGACAAGTAGTCACAAAGACAATATGAAAGCACAATAGATGGCAAGTTCTGCAATCTGCTTAAATTTTCCATTTCAAGAAAAATACACAAACTCGTTCACAAAATGCAGATAAGCGAGAACGGAATAAGAATTTGACTTCTAACAAGAATTGTGTAAATCTATACGAATCAAATGTCAGCATCAATAAATCCTAAAATAAAATCAACAATTAACATACCCCACAACCAGTATCCAATGCTGTTCTAACAGAACCATCTTTTATTGGGATCACTGATGCAAGTTCATCGATGTATTTATCTGCACCCTGAGGAAACATGGTTCCTCCTCCTGGAAATTTGAACACATCACCCTGAAACTGCACCCAGTTTTGAACAGCCTTCTCTACTGTTAAACTTTTGTATGGAACATTAGCATAGTGGACATAATCGCGGCCTTTTGGCCAAGGAAATGGGGCCTTATAACCTTTTGGTGCTGGTATAAGACAATGTAATTTTTCCTCTTCAGAGGGACAATGCCTTTCTCTGTATATCATATTCTCACGTGGAAACTTCATTGCTCGGTCTTGTTCTTGGCAAGGAGTATAATCGGTGTATTTAACATCACAAGGCAAAAATATCTTGGCTTCTGGCTTAGGTGCCTCAACAATCTCAACATAATTGTGATGACTTTCAAAATTCAGATCAGTATTGAAGTCGCAATCTGTTTGTTTGCTGAGCCCCAAATCTATGGTATCTACCGTTCCAAAACCACCCTTCTGCCATGCACCCAGGACATAGAAGAAACAGCACAAACAAAACACAATGAATATGGACAAAGGGCCTCGTGTTCTATGGATGGAGGGACTATACTTAGAGCCCATTTTCATGCTGGATGAATCCCTGTAGCACATTAAAATGTACCATAATCGTAATTCAGATGAAGAATCATTCCATGGAACGGAATAAAAAGCATTTTCAGAAGTTGAACTACAAATTAGTACAGATATTTAGAAAATAGTGAGCCAAGAAGCCTACTGCCTGAGACTATCGATGTTCACATCAGACGAGTTTAAATCAACTTTTAGATCCCTTGACAGCCAAGAATGTTGTAAGAGTTCGTGACGGATCAAGGAAACAAATTTAAGTATGGTGTCACTGATTCTAGGCAAGATGACTCAGACTTGAAGCATATAAGTAGTCAGGTATTACAGATCACTGTTTTTTATGACTCTGAAATCTAGTACAAGTTATTACTAATATAAAGCTTGGGAAAGTAATTCCAAAAGAAAGGAACATGCATGGAAACGCAAAACTTGGATCAGAATAACGATGGAAACAACTAAACCCATCCAAGATACGTAAAAACTTGAACATTATTGATTGATTTCCCACAGAACTCAATACAGACTTCTATCTAAACTTCTGAAGACCCACCGAGCAAATCTGTCACAAGTACTACTAAAACAACTCCAATTTCACCGCTCTAGCCACGAAGCTCTGACCAAGTTCATGAAGAACAAAAGATGCTAAGATGTAGTTCAAACAAAACAACCTCACAACTTCTGCCACAATTATCTAGAAAACAAGAAGAATGCTAACGTGAACTCTTCCAGCTGATACTTAACAGCGGATTTAAGCACCCAGTTAGAGAAGTTTCTTACTAATAACAAAAGCTGCAGAACCCAGTTCGTAAACGTGTTGAATTAGCAAACACAGGAAGAAATGGGAGTGAGACAAGGAAAAGAAGGAAAAAAGATTTCAACTTTGAAGCAAAGAAGTGAAAGAACAAGAGTAGTGGATCTAACCTCAGAGAACTCTTCCAATACCAAGTCAGTCTCTCTTCTCTATAGATCTCTAAAGTGCCATAAATGGCTTTTGGTGTCGGTGTTCAAATGGGGAGTGCTTGAGCAAGTAAAAGTAGTCAGCTAGATGTAGTGTACGTCCAGTGAGAAAGCACAATAATTTCCATGGAAGCAACTTCCTGGACGCAGAACATATATATAACGGTGCTTTTTTTTTTCCCCTTTTATTTCGTTATTTTATAGCTTTCTTTGCCATTTTATTATAAAAAAACTTAATCTTTCTTGTCATTATCTAACTACAGTAGATAATTTTAATTTGCTTAAAAATCAAAAACTTCAAATTATCTTAAAATTTCAAGATAATTATATTTTTGCTTAAAATTCACTACAAATTATCTTAAAATTTCAAGATAATTATAAGAGTAAATGCTCGTACATATAAGATATAGTTTTGTTTTTATGTGAAAATATTTAATTTTAATATATTTAAAAATAAATAATTGTAGTATATTTTTTTATTTAATACATTAGTATCTCGCTGAAACATGAAATTTAGAAAGATCCAATATTACGCAATATTATCCCACAAAATAGGAAGGTTGATTTGCTAAAATAAAGAGAAAAGAAATTATATTTTAATGTTTCTTTTAAGGAAATGGATAGTTGCATATCAATATATTATCCATATTTTGATAGTTTTCTAAAATATTTTGAGGTAAAGTAGTTTTTATAAATGTTTTAAAAATCAGAGTTAAACTTGGAAGATAAAAAATTTAAGGTTTAAAAGGTTCAACTTGTATTAGATCGTCATAAAACTTACTAAAGATTAAATAAAATTAAAAATTTTGAGATATAATTGAAATATATTTTCCTTAATTATAAAAGAATTTGAAGTTTAATTAAAAAAGAGAATGTTAAATGAAAATTAATTAATTAATTTTTATCTATAAGAACTTGTTAATTTTTAAAAATTGACCTATTAATTAATAAATTGATTAATTTTTAACAACGAAAGTTATTAAAATAAATCGAATCAAAAATTTTAAGGTTAAATTAGTCGAATTGGTTCATTTTTTAAAACATTGGAGCTTATATTTTTATGTTACTACTCTTGATCTATCTTCACTAGTGAATTGTATTTTATTTAATAATCTTATACATCAAAATTTTTATTTCTTTCATTAAATTAGGTTTTGTGATAAAAATTAAAAAAGAAAAACTCCATAATATAGGAAACCCACCTCTTAAAGGGCTTAAGCCCTCCTTCCTTCCTATTTTACCCATCTATTTATTCATCTTTTTTTAAACAAAGTTAATTAATAAAAACCATCAAATCTTTGAAATTATGTCTTATTTAAACAATTGTGTTTTATTGGGCCATCCATAATTTAATATCCCAGCAGCACCCAACCATCCCATAAATCACACACATAATTAATAATTATTAACAGTTATTTTATTAATTTAATTAAAAATTATTAAGTTCATTTATAATCAATGTTAAATTTTTATAATTATTTTAATTTACAAAAAATCATAAAAATTTTGCTTTTGATGTTATATCTTCCGTTTTTAGTTATAACATTATTTAATATTAATTGATAATAAAAACAATAAATAGAATACCTTAAAGTTTAAAATAATTTTTTAAAACAAAAATATTTAAAAATAGTAAGCATTGAGTATTGGCAAATATAAATATATTTTAAATATTTTAAAATACTAATTTTTAGAAAATTTTATTCATAAAATACAAATATTTATAAATATTTGATTACAAATTAGTAATATTGTACACACCACCCGTCACTTTATAAGATCTTATCATTTTTCAAAGCCGCTATCGCAAGGAAAGCGATATCAAAATAAGGACCAGTGATTAGAGTGAAATCACAATAAAGTACTCTGGATCACCTTCTTTTCAACGAAAGATAATGTTTGTTGGATATTTTAATTTGACAATGCTTCACACAAGATCTCAAATCGAATTGATCCGATCTAGTTCATGTTTTGAAAATTGGATTGGACCGATTGATTTGACCGGTAATCGGTCGATTATTCAGTCCGATTTATTCTTAAAAATCGATTCTCAATTGAACCATTGAAAACTGGTCAAAACCGATCAATTGACCGGTCGAATTGGTCCGATTCGACCGGTCCGATCACTGATTCAATAAATTTTTTATTTTTTATTTTTTTTGGTGTATTTTTGTATTTATTAATATTATTAATATTATATATAATTAAATATAATTATTACATAATTATGATGTCACACTGGTTCGACCGGTGGTTGAACCGGTCGAACCAGTAATCACTAAAGCCTCTGATTTGATGTCCGGTCCTGTTTTAAAACACTGGTTCTAGTAAGATTCTCACAAAGTTCTTCAATTTCTTCATGAAGCAAATGATTATTTATCTCTTGCACACCTTCTGTGAATAGCCGAGACATTGAGATCCATAAATAGCCGAGACATTGAGAAATATCCGGAAATTCAGGTAGAAAATTTGTCTGATTCTATCTCTATTCCTTCCGTTTGAAGAAACAAAGGATTTTAAATAATTATTGCAGATAAAATTATAATAAATAATTGAAAATATTTTACATATTAATTGCATATTTAATTATTAAAAAATATATATAATATGATAAAATTAACAAATATTAATTTATTATTTTAATTGTATTAACGTTAACAATTTTTTGTTAACAAAAACTAAAATTAGAGTTCTTAGATTACTTTGTTTTTTAATTACCGACAAACATTGCTTAACTAATAACCAAAGGTTTGCAGTATCGTCGTTGCCCACTCTCCTCTGACCTGTAAGAGAAAGGGTGCCCGGCAGATCCCTTTCATGACGGGGACTAGCACTTTATAGAGCAAAATTTAGAACTTTATCTGAAGTTCTGGTGGGTGTTCTTTTTTTCTTAGATGAAATTTTGCGTCCTAATTCCTTTAATTGTGTATTCTTCGAGTAAGTTGTTTTCTATTTGTTTGGAATCATGGCGCTGAATCACGCTCTGGGTGTTCTTCATCTTCCCCTTCAAGTTCCTTCTTTCTCTTTCTTTTGTGGTTTTATGGTTGTTAGCAAGTTATGTTCTTACTGTTATTTTTTTATTAGAAAAATAATCACGGGTGTGTGTGGTGATGCTTAAAAGTTTTCATCTTTATGTAGTTGACAGACTGTTTCCTGGAGTTGCAGGATTCCCTGTTCTGCTTCTGAACTTCTGTTTATTTTGTACGATGTAAGAAAGAGTTGGTGCTAAAAGAACTGCTTGAATGGGTTTAATGTTTTGAAATTTTGGTAATTGATTCTAAGGAGAACACTCGTGTTTTGTCCTATGGCTTTCAGTCTCTGCAAATTTGCATATTTGATTCATCCTTTTTTCTTTCTTTCTGGTTTTTATGCAAGTTGTGATTGACAAAAACAGATCTAATGTGCTGCAACATGGGGTTGGTTGACATACTATAGAGTGCCCAACCTTGATTTTGGAATCATTATTTCCCCAGGTTCTTTGGATTGATGGATTCCGAGCCACCATTGGTTGTTAGCATGCTTCATAATCGGATGCGCATTTTAATAATCGACTCTTCCCATACCATTCATCTTAGTAAAGCTTTTAATCAATCGCTACTTTTGGAAATGAACTACTTCAGGGAGTGCTGGTGTTTCAACATATGTGTCTAGCAAGATCTATGGCAAAGTCAACTATTTTCTGTCAGACAGACCTTTTGTAGCATAAACAATCTGCCTAATTTACTTTTTCCGTTCATAGCCTTTAGCCTCAATATCTTCTGTTTGCTGATTTATGTAGTTTGTCTTCATTTCAGCTGCTATCATATCAAGGTTATGCAACTAGGTGATGGCAGACCTACCGGGTTATTTGAGGTCCTGTTTGCATACTGGGAAGCTGGCTTTCTTGGCAATTTTGGTGTCTGGAGGGATTGTGCTGCAAATTCTGGTTAGTAGATGAGATCTTTGTTTAATAACCTTAAATCTTTTCTATAAGCTGAGTTAAATAAAGTACTGTCTATCCTATCTGTTGGTAATTTCTCCAATGTTGTTTTCGATCTTGCAGGCCTGTGCACTGTACAATAATTGGTGGCCAATGCTTACTGGTGAGTCCTTCTTGGGCTAGTTAAGGAATTTGCTCGACTTTTTTGTACCCTTGCTTTGCTCAACTTTTTTGTACCCTTGCTTTGCTCAACTTTTTTGTACTCTTGCTGTAAAAGTTTTCATTTTCCTAACAACGAACATATCCAATTATCTAAAACTGAAATATGGAAGATATTACCTCTTCTCCTAATCCGTATGTACGGTTATGGACAGTAACAAGTGCATGACTCAATTGCTGGCATGATTTTGATCTTCTAAATGACAGTAGGCCGATGCGTATTAGTGTTCTTAGCTTCATCTAGTCCCTGTGAATGTTATAATGCAAGCTTGAAATTGGGCATTTTGATGGCACTCTTCACATTGTATCTTGCAGTAATTATGTATGTTCTTCTTCCCATGCCTTTGCTATTCTTTGCTGGGTCGGACAGTTCTTCTCTTTATACAGAATCCAACAGTGGGTTAGACTCTATACCTTGAAGTGTTTAAGATTTGACTTATTCTTCAGTTTCAGATTGATCAGTATCATGATTAATATCCTTCTCTTTGTATGACTGGTAACAGATGGATCAATGCAACCAAGTTCTTAACAGGAGCTTCAGCAATTGGAAGTATTGCAATTCCAGCAATCTTAAAGCATGCTGGTGTTATTGGCTGGGGAGCACTTGCAATGGAGCTTTCGTCCTACTTTATATTTGTTGTGGCTATAATGTGTTACATTCGCATGAATGATGAAAATGATTACAGTATTCTTTAGGATACAGCGGTTCTTTGATTTTGCACATTCATGTTGTAGTTTCTCTGGACTGGTGTTTTCTTTGTTATGGTGTTCAAATGATGATTTTTGTACACAGTTTTTGTACTACCTTATTAATGCGGCTCGAGGTCTTGTTGAATGAAGAAGAAGCCTGGTTGATTTTATAATGGTATTGAGTCGTATTCTCAAATGTCAAATCTGTTTCTAATTCACAGGTTAGCAGATTTTGGAAAAGTGGTGGATCATTTCACGAGCTTATGATGCATCACTTCCAAGTAGTTCAACCAAACCACCAAGATGCAATAACTTCTAGTTGTGGTAGACAAACATGCGACTGATAAGTGCCTAACTTATATGGTATCAGAATTTTTTCTAAGGCAAAACAATAAATTGCTTCTGAGTGCCTTCTCTATCACTAACTAATTGATGATAGTCAACTCACGGTCATGTTCCTCTTGGACTAGCAGATTGTTCCCCCGAAATGGATAATTTAAGCACCTTGCAATATTTCAAGTCCTTTGCCAATTTTGTAAACAGATTTAGTTACACCGATTCTTTCCAATTGTTGAAAAGCCATTTGCCGAAAAGGGGTCTCACAAACTGCCAAAAACTTGAGACCGCACAATTTGTATATCATCAACCACTAGTCAATTTCCATGAACTTGTTGGACATGAAGAAGAGACCACCTAACGGTTGCTGGAGGATTATAATTGTTGCAAGAAGCGGACCTATGATATCCCGCAGTGGAATAGTAATCATCTGCAGGATTGGTAAACAAATACGACTAATCCATGTCATCAGTAGCCCTGTACCAATTCACTTGCTTAGTGATTGTACAAAGAAACTGCAGAGAAAGAAAGAGATTTAGGGGGTGCTTGGTTGATGAATTTGGGAAGGGATTAATGAGTAAGGAATGAAAAGTGAGTGGTTAGTTGTTGATTATCATTATAGAGGTAATAGTTTGATATTTCACTTTTAGGGATACGCTCCATTTAGTAGAGGAATGAACTTATTCCTTAGTAACAGGCTCTTTTTTAAAAAATATTTTTAATACTAATTAATTAAATACAATAAATTGATTAAATTATAATTAATTAATTAATTCAAATATTGTAATTAATTAATTAATTAATTAAAATATAATTAATAATAATATATTTATTTATTATAATTAATTACAATATAATTTATTAACATATAATTCATTCTTTAATTAAAATATTATAATTAATTAATTAATTAATTGCAATATAATTTATTAAAATATAACTAATTACAATATAATTAATTAAAATATAACTTATTCATTAATTAAAATATTGTAATTAAAATACAATTTATTCATTAATTAAAATATTATAATTAATTAATTACAATATTTTAATTAATTAATTACCATATAATTAATTAACTAATTAAAATATAATAAAAATTTATTTCTCAATATTTTTTATAAACCAACCATTATTAATGGTAATGATAATCATTCCTTCATCTTAATCACACTAACAAACATCATAATTTTGACTTGTCATATTTTGG
>JAOTAX010000001.1:23646484-23669744 GCA_025629825.1 Erythroxylum guanchezii
AAATATAACTAATTACAATATAATTATTTAAAATATAACTATTTAAAATATTATTAATTAATTAATTATGATATAATTAATTAATTAATTAGTTACAATATAATTTATTCATTAATTAAAATATTGTAATTAATTAATTACAATATTTTAATTAATTAATATATTATAATAAATTAATTACCATATAATTAATTAACTAATAAAATATAATAAAAATTTATTTCTCAATATTTTTTATAAACTAACCATTATTAATGGTAATAATAATCATTCCTTCTTCTTAATCAACTATCTTAATTATAATGATAATATTCATTCTTATTCTTTACTGTATTCATTCTCATTCTTATTATTATTCTCCGTGCGAACCAACCATTACTCAAAGTACAAAAGGTCAGTTTTCCTCCGTTGGCTTTCAATATATCCCTTGATGTAATCCCTAGATTCTATTGTAGGGAACTGCAGATTGATAAGAATCTCACAGTCCATTGAGTCATCTGTCACTGTTGGATTGTTTAAACCAAGATGCTTGCAGCCTACTAAGCACATAGCTCCTGTTTCAGCATTATAAATTCCTTCAGCAGTGATTTCAACATGTTTGTACCCTCTGATATTTTCATTTTCTGATGTCATTATGTTCATTGAGTAGTTGATGTTCAGTAAACTGCTATGGTAGATTTTAGCAGGTTGTGAGCTTGGTGGATTCATCACATATTCATTCCCACTCCCAGGATGGAACTGATCACCAACAGAGATGGGACGCGCCTTGCCCCAGCCCGTTTCTCTTCCTTTAGAGTTCTTGAAGAACATTTGGAATTGCATTCCTTGGGAATTTCCTTCTGGATACTGCTTCTCTTTGTTTCTACTAGGCTTGTCTTTTAAGCAATTGGCTCTTGCTTTCCTAACCATGGTGTAAGTGTGTACTGCAGTCCTGGAATCTCGGTAAATTCATTTTGGTTACTTCCAAACACAATCCTATTGAAGTGACCTATATCATTCGTCTTCTTGTTGCTCCTAATTTGCCCCTCAATGTATCTAGTGTTTCTAATTGACCAAAGTGCAGGGAATCTAAAACTTAATCTGATTGAACAATCCCCAATATATGAACCGTTCAAAGAACCAACTGCACTGAAGATTCTACATGCAACAACACATAGCTGGTTCTTCTTTGCATTCCATGACCCTTCAGCAGGAAAGCGAAGTCATAGTTGGTGAAGCCGCCATCTGGGAATTCGAGTAAGAATCTGAGGCTTTGTCCATCTTTTGAACACTCGACTAAACTCAGACATGCCTGGGGAAAAACATCCTGAATCCTCACCAAAAGAACCTCACCAAAAGGACTGCAAGTCTTTGGGTATTTGCAATCACTCGCATACTTCAATCGAAATGAAAGCAAACGAGAAATATTGAACAGAGAGATCTGCTGAGGGATAAACTGAGTGATGTGCCGGTGGGAATATATTATCTCCACCGTGACAATCACCATCAATTGTTTTTGAAACCTCATTGTACTTATAATCCTGCTTATGAAGCATCAACAAGGTGATTGGATCAAAGAAACTCGGATTATCCTCCAAACTCAAGCTCTCTAATGTTCCTGTAACCAAACTTGTAATATCTCCTGAACTTTTAACATACTGCCAGTTGGTGCTGATACAATCTTGATTAAATTTAACGTTTAAAAGAACTGGAATTTAAAATAAGAGATTTAAGATTTAAAAAATTTAATTAGCACTAGATCACTGTAAAATTGGCTAAAAATTTAATAAAATTAAAGAATTTTAAATATAAATTATAGGATTCCTCTTATTAATTAAATTATTTTGATTTGTAAGAATTTATTAATTTACAAAAATTGATCAATTACTTATTAAATTGATCAGTTTTAAACAATAAAAATTATTAAAGTAAATCGAATCAAAAAATTTAACGATTTAAGATTACAGTTGAACCAGTTGGACTTTTTAAATCAATAGTTAAATGCTTGTGGGATGATTTAGAATTTTCTATTTCAATTTTCATCCTTTTTAAATCATGTAATTATCATATTTTTATTAATTTTATCCAAAATTGCGTAGCGTTAAAATTATTGAATTTCGATAAAAATTATAAATAAACAAAAAAATTATGAAATATCACGGAAAAATAATTAAATAGTGTTATACATATTAGTTAATAATTTTTATAATAATAAAATTTAAAATAAAATAATGTCTATTATAATTAATCATATGATCTTCTTAATTTATATCTTAAAAAAATCTCCTTTAAACTTTATTTATTATAATTGACAAACTCTTATTATGACGTTATTTTGACAATATCTTACAGGTTTGATTTTGAAGTCTAATAATACACAGTTTTACTCCTAAACAGCAGAGATACATTTGTACATATACATTATATATATATACACACGCGTATACAGATACATTATATTTCAAACAAAATCAAGATATAAAATTTGTACCACATATATATATATATATATATATAGGCTTCCAAAAGCTATTCATGAAGTTATGATTAGGAAAGCAAAAGCACGGCGGAGTAACCAAGCAGCAGAAGAGTCATGGAAGCAATCAATACACGACCAGAGACGTCCGAACCATGTGCCCCGTTGCTTTTGGGACCGTCGTCATCGCCACGGTGAACGGCGACTTCCGCGACGTTTTTAGTGAAGTTATAGGCATTGGTCGCACCATTGATGACACCTTCCGTGCTGTTCTTGGTGGTGGTGTAGACGTTCACAGCACCTTGTACCACGTTCTTGGTATCGTTGGCGGCACCATTGATGGCGCTGATGGCATCAGACATTGGATTCCCATAGGAAGAAGACGAAGAATTGGAGATGGTGATGATAAAGAATCCTAGAAAGAAAAGACAAGAAGAGAGTGGAGATTTTGAGCTCATTTTCACTATTTTGGTTTCCAAGACAGGGAAAAGGGAAGAGCATATAACATGTGTATTGTAAACAAATCTTCATGTACACTACTTTGGTTTTAGACAATTGCTGGTGTAGATTGGGAGGAGAAGTGTTAACATCTTAACCTCATAAAGATTAGGAGTTAATTATAAGATAGAACTCAAAGAGTGAGGTGAGGGATAACATCATATCCGTATAGATCACCGATTTCTCTTCTGGCAACGACTTTTGATCATGTAGTTGAAGCTAAGTTTGCCCGTATTCCTTGTTGCCCAAGACTAGCTATAGCTTGTACCCAACTCCGTACACTTTACTATTAAATTAATTTTATAGCTAAATTGATAAGATATAAAATTAATTTAATATTTAAAAGATTTAATTAATATTAGACTATCATAAAATTGGTTATATGTTAAATAAAATTAAAATTTTTGAAGATAATTGAAAGAAATTGTCTAAGAAATTTAATGTTTAATTGAAAAAGGAGATTATTAAATTAAAATTATTTGATTTAAAAAAATTAATTAATTTACGAAATTGGTTGATTAATTAATAAATCAGTCGACTTTTAACAACAAGACTTATTAATATAAATCAAGCTGAAAAATTAAAAATCAAATAAAAAAGCCAACTATTTTGATATTTTTACCATTAAACTAACCAAACCGATTGAATTTTTTTTAGTAAAAGTAAGTTATTTGATAAATTAATAATTAAAAATCAAATGGTAAAATTGATTTCATAACATTTACAAATTTAATGAATTTTAATTTTTAATATGTTATTTTTCATATTATTAAATTAAAAATAATTTAAAAGATTTTAATTAAAAGACACCTACAACACAAGCCTTAATACTTGAGGAAATTGTAATTCATGGGATTGCTTAAGAAAATTGGTTGAATTTTGTTTTTTTATTCGCGAATATTTCTTTCCTATCTTAAGTTATTTTATATATAAGATTATTAATATTTTGTAATAATAAAATTAGTAGAATATGAATATTGCATTTTTTTTGTTTAAGATTCATTAAAAAAACTACTAACATCCTTTTTCATAAAAAAAAAAGAAATTCTTATTAAGCATCTTTTAAAAGAAAGAAATTATTAATTTGATAGTTATGCTCAATAGAAATTAAGTTATATAGAGCAATTAATATATCATAGTAATTTAGTATATATTTATTATGATAATTATTGGAATCACTAAAGTTTAAATTGTTAAATATTCTTGTCATATGACTACCATATATTATACTTGTATTATTTAAATTTTGTATTATTTAATAAATTATACCCTAACTTTCATATGCTTTATTTTATAATTATTTTAGAGTATTTATTATTTTTAATTTATTAAATAATAAAATTTATATAACATAAAAATATTAATTTGATGCAACCCGTTGTGTCATTGATAATGAAATTATTGTAGGTTATTTTTACTAAAGATTAACTGTTTAAATATTTTATAAAATTATAAAAAATTAAGAAAGCATTATAAAATTAGATAAAGATTGATTTTTTTATAATTAATTGAAAAAATTAAAATGTATATAATCAATCATATAATGCAATCATTTATTTCTTAAATTATCCAATGTGAAGTGAGCAATTTGATGATGACACCTCATCTCCTTAACATCATCCAAAAAGTAAAATTAGGAAACCAATCACTTCTCAGGAATTGACGTGGCCCACCTTCCACGTTATTGACTTATTATTTTAAATTTAAATTTAAAATTTTATTTTACACACATTCGTGTGTCTCACAAATTTGTTTATTCCCTCTCTAAACGACATGTCGAATGGAACAAGTAAAGGGAAATCATCAAACCACTAATCCACCGTCGATCTCATCTCCAATCGTTAATAAGAAAAGCGCGGGAATTCAACGAACTTAAAAAATCAAAACCCCGAATTCAAACGCTAAACCCTAATGCAAGCACTGTTTCTCTTCTCAGTCTCTCACATCTACTCGAGTCTCGTACCGAGAGAGACAACAATGGATCCTTTCGCTTTTATGACGGGCCTCTGCCGCGTGTCCTCATCTCAAGAGGAACTACTGCGTCGCTGCCCGTTCGCTCTCGAGCTGGAGGAGACTGATTCCGAACTCTTCCCCGAGAGTTCGGGCGAGTTTCCGGTGGATTGTACCGGAATCATAATGGTTTCCCCTCCGGAAAGTCCCGAGGAATGTCATGAAGGCGCTAATGCCCCTACTGACAACAAGGACCTTTTTCACACCCCACCGGAAGGTTCCTCGCTGGCCAGTTCTCAGGATCAACATCAGCAACAGCTGAAGTTATCGGCGGCCGTTGATCCTGGCGGGAATCTCCCGGCGGAGAGAGCAGTAAATGATGAAAACTTGGTGGCCGTTGATCCTGGCTGGAATCTCCCGGCTGAGAGAGCAGTAAATGATGAAAACTCGGTGGCCGTTGATTTGGGGAGGGATACGGACATGGGGTCTCATTTCGATTCGGGTCCGGTAACTCTCTTTAACTCCACAGAAATTAGGGTTTCTGAAAGGGAATTACCTTCAAATGATGATTTATGCGAGTCTCCTTTGAAGAAGTCTAAAATTTTGAAATTGGAAACTCCGAGGAATAGTTTAATTGCTGATGCTGGGAGCATACTAGATATATTGATTAAAACTGCGGACAAACTGAAATATTTGTCTGAAAAATCTCAAAATTTGGGTGAAAACTCGAAACTGGAGACTCCAAGAGGCTGCTTAGGTACTGAAGCAGAAAGCTTTGTTGTCAAGTTCATGAGATCAATAGAGAGATTGTGTTCCTTATCCAGAGATAAAGTAAAACTGGATAAGAATTTGGTTTTACCTACTTCAAGGAGTAATTTAGATGCTGAAACATTAAATCATTCTATAGATGCTGATAAATCTAAGGGAAGTCATCCAGGTAAGGAAAGCTTCCCAAAGAGAAAGATTGAATTTTCTACTGACTTATTAGATTCCTTTCAAGAAGATGAAGCATTTCGAGGGCTTAGTGGCAGTAGACTCGAAGGCATAAAGGAAAAAGAGGACAGTGAAGCTATCAGACTATTGGACCAGAGAGAGGACAATTCAGCTAAAAAGAGCAGTAATAATATTGGCAAGCTCAGATCCGTTCTTTCTAGCGTTTCACTCATTTGCGGAAGGGAGAAAGATGATAAACAAAAGCACAACATGCGAGTATCACTATGTGGAAAGGAAAATGCAAGAGAAGATGGAATGAGTTGTGATGGTGTTCAGCGCACTGCAAGTTGCGAGGAGCTTACCCTCTTAGATGTCCTTAGAATGCTTGCACAGGACTGTGACCATGATCCCTGTCTAGAGAAATTAACCATCTTTGAGGCTGCAAAAAGACGTGGCTTGACCTTTCCTTGAGGAGGAGATAATGACCATTATCCAGTATGGTCCCTCTACCTACTGATTGGCACAATTACTTTGTTTACAACTTGTACATGTTGAAACACGAGTGTTTAAGATTTTGAACTACATAGCTGCTACAGGATGCTGCTCTTTTAATAGATAAATATACTGTCAGGAAAGTTTTCTGCTTTCCTGACAATGTTGCAGGGGACTAAATGCATTATTTTGTAACAAAATGAATGCTATTGTGCATAGTGTAATTGTATGTAACTTGTATGGTAATTAGACTACTCTCTAGTCTCTTCACAAATAAATTATAGTTCTTTCCTTTTCCTTTTATTAATGAAGTAGTCTTGCAATGACTCAGTATGTTGTTTTGGTTTGAAATGTCGGAATAATCCATTTTGATTTAGTATTGATAATTGTACATCATCAAGAATTTGCTTCAGATCAGCCTAGAGCCTTAGCTGAGAAGTGACTGTTGTTTCCTTTGCTACTTTCTCTTTAAATCAGAGAGCTGTAGTTGTTTGAAGCAAAAGATTTACCTTGGTTGACATAACAATAATGTTCGGCCCACCATGATGCATGCGTTAAAGCTTCTGCTCTGAGTGGAAATGGAATGGACATTCTGACTTCTGGATTGCTCTTTCATTGATTTTAAATGGTTGCTTTCTGACTTCTTTATCATATTTTTAGCAGATAAGTTGCAAATCTTTTTCATTGTTAAAATGTCAATGGCCTTTCAAATAAAAAGATAGACCGAGAGAGAAAGAGAGCAAGAGTAAAGGTTGGGAATTTTTTAAAGACGAAAAGAAAGACCACAAGGGAAAATAGCCTTGTGAAACTGACATGTGATCCTGATCCCATTTTAGAGCATATTTCTCTCATCAAAATTATTATGTGGTCGAATAATAATTCAGTCTTATCCCATTTTGATGCATGTGATGAACCAGATTGGATGCACCTGTCTTTAACAAGCAGTATAGGACAGCTTTACAACCTGCCTACAGGTCCAGCCCCACTTACATATTGAAATATTGCTCAGGAGGACTAGCATTAAAATAGTTTCGTTGGAATATGACAACGATATGTGGTTATTTTTATCTCAAACAAACGATCATTTGTTATTGGACACATAAGGGTATTGAAATGGGTTATACCCTACGAAATGTTTGCATCAAGTTGTACCAAAAATTTAAGTTTGTACCGACTGATATAAAGGTGGAGGCCAAAATATCAAAAATATAGAATTAAAAATATTGACTTCTTTTCTGCTAAAGTTAATTCAAAATACTTTCTGCCTTCATGTTTGAACAGTTCATAATTTAGCTGATAAGATGCTGTCTAACATATTCTCCAATATGACAAAAAAACTTAAAAAGAGTTCCATACATAACTCTTGAAATCACCTTTTAGGAACTTTCAAGCTATATATTACAATCTTTCTTCCAACCTATACAAAAACAAAACAAAATAAAACCCACCAAAAATTTGTCACTTAACACATTAAGTTTGATTAAAAGGGAAAAAGCAGCAACCATCACACCTACCGCTGAGTAATCAAAATAAACAGTTTTGGCAGTGCTAGGGACGGACTTGATATTGGTGTATGGAGCTACTACTATTGCTTGCCTTTGTTCCAAAACTTAGAGTTGGGTGAAGAAGTTCTGCTTGTGGAAATGAGCTACTACAGGGCACATCCAGCAGAAGATCTTGATCAGAACTTTCTTCAACAGAAAGAGGAGTATCCAGCATGAGGGAGCCACCATCTGGAGGCATGGCAAATAAGCTTCTGGGGCTGAAGCAAGATCCATCATTATCCATAATTTCTTTGTTTTCATAAGTAGCCTTAGTGACAATCCTTTTAGGACTCTTCATTGTTCTTGCTTCTGAAGAAGTAAGAGCAAAACAATCCTTGAGAACAAGGAAACATGTAAGCAGATGATAACAAACCTGACCATCTCTAAATGTATAGGAACTGTGAATCTATAAATGAATTTACAATTTTCAGTATGCAAACGAGTAGAGATGATATTGCCCGTTATTTAAAAATAATAATATAACCTTAGTTTTCACTAATATTTTACGAAATTTGTAGTTTTGATATAAAGATATATAAGAAAGTGCAGTTCCATTTCAACAATATACTTGAGATTAGTGAAAATTGGCTAACCTGGAAACTTTTTACCAAGATTATCACCTACTTTACTGGCAGGAGTTGAGTTACTTGGTGCAATGCCATTTTGTCCCCTTAAAATGTTTGAGCTGCCATTAGCACCTGTACACTTCTGTACCCAAAGAGAGACTTTAGTAATTATTTACTAGTGAACTATCACAAAGAGCTGAACTACCACATCCTCAAGCTACAATGTTTCTACATAAAAAGATGAGCCCCAACCTTTAGTTCATGGTAGTGTTCCACCCATTTGGATTTTGACAAATTGAATAATGCCAGCCTTTTTACAGTCTTACAGTCTTCAGTTTTTGCTTCTGAAAAGAAGAGATCGAAGACACCTTCTGCAAGCAGTTTCTGATACAAAAACATGTCCTCCTTGAATTGAGGGCTATTAAGCATATTTTTGAGGCTGCAAATGAAAAAGGAAATCATTTTAATCTTGATCTCAGGTCAGCTTCTGCAAACTAGATTGATTTATGTGACATAGAATGCGTATAGAAGATGCCTGCAAATTTCATTAAAAAAAACTATGGATAAATTGCACCCATACATAATGGGAAGTAAGGATATTTGCCCAACACAGAATATGGGAGCAAAGTGAAAATTGTTAGCAGATTTCCACCAATCTCAAGAACCATTTGGATACGTAAACCTGAAACTTCGTAAAAATATTATTTCATAACGTAACAGCGATATTCACTGTACAACCAAACTGACAGTTATTACTCGTAGTGACAAAGTGCAAACCTATCAGGAAGTTTGGCAGTATCTACAGGAGGTAGATATTTTAGTAATTGCTGCTGCTCTTCTGTTGTCAAGTTTCTGGCAAACTCCTCGAAATTAAGAATATCCTAAAACAAAAATGCAGTGAATCATAATAAACATCACCAAATGTAGACTAAATATTGAAAGTCAATAGTTATTGACACATCTCAAAATCCACAAATCATTTAATAGAAAAGGATATAATTTTAAAAAAAAAGGCAGATAACATTGAAATAATGAATTACAGAATCTTGATATTATATGCATAACAAGTCACCATTTCCACGAGTACATTAGAAAAACCAGGACTTCTGTTCTCATTGAGAAGTAACTGTGATCACAGACAAGAACAAAAGATAAATATCAAATTTGCTTTCACAAAACCATGAAGGTAAAAGCAAATGGAACTTACATTTAGATCGACATTACATAGTAGTGAATTATGATTTTCCAGGATTTGTAGTTTCTCACAGTGAGAGTCGTCCCTGAAATTCCAAATAGCAAAAGTTAAACATAGCAAACATAACTGTAATGCATTCCTCCAGTTTCCCAATATTTAATTTTCATCTTCAATGCAGACTGCAAGCATACTCGTTAAAACAGTGGATCATCCAGGATACTGACTGATTGTATCTACGCCCAGATCAAAGATCCATTGAAACCTGAGTAATTACCTTTTCAGTTCCGCTTGTTGCACTCGTTTTCCAAAAGGATTCTTATCTTTATCACTAGCAGCATATGTTCTGTTTATGCTCTTGCTCTCACTATATACAGGATGGCTCATGAAATGTGAATAAGCTTCATTTGTTGAGTATTGTTTGTTCTCAACAGAGAGGGAGCTAGCTTCAGATTCCTCATCTCGAGCAATTGAGCTTGGATGTCTAATCAGAACACTTCCATGTCCAATCTCCACAGAAACCATTGGTGTTTCACTCTCAAAGAGCAAATCCTCTTCAGAAGAGCCAGAGAAGCATGAAGATTGTTGTTCATGTAATATAGTATAAAGATCTTTCGTCAGTTTTTCAACCGGAGATGGCTTCGGACGATTGACACATGTCCTCTTCTTGGAAGGTACCATTGTGTCCCACACAATTGATTGAGATGGACCTGAAACCATAACACACAGTTAAGTGAAGCCATTTATGAGTTCAGTACAAGTTTTTACAAACTAAAGCGAGTTGCAATCCTTCATAACATCCGTAAGCAACATAGAACTAAAGGTTCCAACTTTCAAGCATCTTAGCGTAAGAAATATAAACTGTAAGCAACTGCCATTATGATCTCATTCTATCTAGTTCTTTTTATTTACGAACAATCAGTGTAAGCCACTTCTGCTCCTTGAGGAAGCCAAACACTATTTTTTAATGGTAGTAATAATGTCATAATGTATCTCCTATTGGTCCTCGTTCCTTTATTTCCTTTTACCATTTTGGAATTGTTACGAGGGATTTATAATCTCTTATACCAATCATTACGACTGAGACCAGGAATATAAGCCAAAAGTGTAACTAGGAAATAGAAATAGCCATATCAGCCCTCTAAGTGATATCTAAGTTTGCTCCCTGTTCCAGAAAGAACATTAATTTTTGTCAGCATTTAACCTGTCAATTCGCTTGTATCTGCAGCACCAAACGGTGCACAGCTCTCCGAGTTGGATATGGCTGATCCAGAACTTGACCTATTACTGGTATCTTCGTCAAAAGCCTTTCGATAACCCAGGATGTAGTCAGGATTTACTCCAACCACCCCAGTATCATGGTTTGATTTTCTTTTCTGCAGTTTAACTTCTTTGTTCTTGTTTACCGATATGCTCTTCATCCTAGAGCTCCTGTGGTCCTCATAATCATTAACATCTGCTCGCGCATGAAGTGGAGTATAATTCACGAGTGTGCCTTTTGTTCTCCATCTGGACCCACAAGCATTGCACAGTACCGGCTTCTCAGGAGGCCCATTGCGCCAAAGAGGTGTGCCTAAACCAGATCATTGTTGTAACTTATGTTATATTGCCATCAATGTAAGTAACAACACAAGATGCCACATAGATTAAATTGAACAACAAAGAGATCTGAACATTCAATATGTATATTTCAGGAAAAGGTACTTCGAAAATCTTGTCCAATAAATTTCTAATATTGAAGAAACAAGAAAAGGACAGGAATATATCTAACGTTTCAAAGAACATTCTTACAGTTATTTTCATTCATACATTACTCAAGCTCAGGCTGACACTTTCCTGAAAAATGACAGAAGGAAAAAAGGCTGATACTTCACTAAACAATGGCAGGTAAAAGAGTATAATGGTGCCACTATCACTCCCTTTATAAACAAAACACAAACAGAGTAATTGCAAAAAATGCATTATCAAACAAAGGAACTTAAGGAATGGAGATTATATTCATAAACATCATTGGTGTAGCAAAACTGAAACTCAAATGCAATAACTGAATTCCTACATGTATATTAGCTAATCATATCGTGCATAATATAGTCCAAACAAGTGGTACTAATTGAACGAGATAAAAGCAAAATGATGACCTTCCCAATTAATTGTAAAGCTAATGGCATTTTTACAGTCAAAGTTGATTCGAGATTGTATTAGAACAATGTGCATAACACGTTTAAGACCTTAGAATTCCCGATGCAATGTTTGAATAGTTTGATATTTTCCATATTAAAGACATGAACAGCTCCATCAGGAACTTAACAGCATATGCAAAGGCCCTAACTTCATTTGATCAATTTCATAGGAACACAAACAGAAAAAACTACAGTTTTGACTTAGTATTCGGGATCATTACATTCTTTGGTAAACAAAAAAGAAAGCGCCAACTAATCCAATACAGTCTATCCAATGACCCAGTATAAAAAGACACCAAACTCTGTTCCTGTAAGGAAGGATAGTTCAAACTATACTAAAAAGTCGACGAAGAAAAAGAACCAACAAGCGGAGAAACTAAAGGTCTATGAATTGGATAAGAAAACTCATTAGAAAACAAATCTATATGTCATTTGTCACAGAAACAAGTATCCCCTTAATCCAAATCAATAGACTAACAAAAAAGCAATTAGAAACAATTCAAGTTCTTCATATAATAGCCTTACCCAGGTATCATTTTCCGTGTTATATATAGTCAAACTGTTTATTGGTACTGTAAAATTTTCACGGCACAAAAGATTGAATCATTAATAGAAACATTAGATTGAAAAAGGTGAGCTCAAGGAAAAAATTTCCCCATCTTTAATTAGGAAAAAAAAATGGAGGAACAAGAACTCACTTGTAACTCCACAGTGACAGCAAGGTCCTTGCTTGCCCATGTCTTTCTCTTTTGCTTAAAGTGAAGGATATTGAAAATTCAATGAAAATTTACAAACAGGAAAACTGAATTTACCAAAAACAAAACTTTACAAAATAGAAACTTCTTTTTCAGAATTTTTCATAAGAATTTTTGTTTGTTCTCTTCAAAACTTTATATGTCTATACAAAACAACTGGGCACGTGAGGCTTTATGTCCCAACAAACCCAGAAAAAGGAGTTTGCCAAGAAAAGAGACTAAACGCCCAGAAACTCACAAGACCTTGTGTGGCCTAATAGCTCATGAAAAATCACAGAAACCCAGTTAAAAGGGGAAGAAAGCCCAAAGGAAAATAGAAAGAACAGATTTTGATGTGTGTTTTCAGCTGGGAATCTGTACAATCCAATAGAGAAGAGAAAAGACCATTTCCAGGAATCTAATAAATGGCTGTGAAAAAAGAGGAAGGTGAAATGTGAGATAGGAAGGAGAAAGAGAGAGAGAGAGAAAGGGAAGGCTTTGTTGTTGTGTGTGTACATGACATCTCTTCTCTACTTAGTTGTTTTGTATGTGAAGTAAATGTTGGAGCTTTCCTTTCTTTGCTTTCCATTTATTTTTTTTCCCTTCTTGTTGATGTTATTGAAATTATTTTAAATCCCTCTCTCTTTAATCCTTTGAAGTCTTTTTTTTTATTTTTTTTATTTTTTTCCTTATATTATACAAGTCCATCTCTTGACTATTGACTTTTTTTTAATTGATGTTAAAATTTTTAAAATATTCATGAAATTCCTTTTATATTAAATTAATTTAGCAATTTAAAATTTAAGATGATAATTATTTAATTAATATTTATATAATTAAAATAACTTAACAAAATTTTCATTAATATAAATTTGCATGATTAATGTATTTTGAATTATTAAAATAAAAAAATTTGCAACTCTTACTAAAAAATACTAAAATTAGAAATAATTTTACATTTTAGATTTATTAAATTAGATTTCTAATTATTTAAATAATTCATTTATTGTCAACATTTATATGTGGGTCTATCAGAAACAGTTTCTTTATTATATAGGGATAAAGTTATATGCTATTAGACCTTTTTAAATTCTACTTCCTTGTGAAACTTGCGAAACTTTAGACCGAATAGAATGATAATGATGATGATGAGATTTCACTCGGGGAGGAGGCACACGAGAGAAGAAAAAGGAGAAAGAAACAGAAGTGGGTTCCTATTGGCTTGCTGTTATTTTAATTTTTTCGGTACAAAATATTTAAAAATTATGTTATTGCACACTCTTTCTTATGTGATGACATGATGCTTGTTGATAAAAATTAAGTGGGCGAGTACAACAAGCGTTTAAACTCAACACCTCGGTCGCCGATTTGCGGTCACAGTCGCATTCGTCACCTTATGATTCGATGTGATGTTTTCCGGTTGGACCCACGTGAAAATATTTCTGTCTTCGGTGATTTGGATCCTAAGGTGATTAAGGTAGCGGTCAGTCAATGTGATTTCTCTTAGCTGTTACTTTATCATTAATAACAATGACTTCTTGTTTTTCTCCAATTTTAGCATTATTGTTTTTTTTAATTTAGGACCAAAAATACCCATGATAAATACACTAGTAGGAATCTCATGAATTTGTCCCATATTACTAATTTTGAGCTTGTCAATTTGAAACGGGATCTTTTGTGCCCGTACTCATTTCAAAAAATCTCATTCACACATTTTTTAAAATTTCATGTATTTATATTAATAAGATTATCTAGAACAGGATTAACATAGGGTTATGAACACAAAAGATTTGATCCGGGTCTATTCAACTAAATGAAAATTCAATGCTAAAATGTAAATTATTCATAATAAAATCATGAAGTTTTGATCCAACGGTTGAGACTCATCTATCCTTAGACTTGACCTATGAATTGGTAGGTCAGAGAAAAAAGGTGACAAGTCATATGGTCACGCGCATTTCCTTGACCTTTGAATGTTTTTTATTTTTGGTTTTGGTTATTTACTTATTACACATTATTAATATTATACACCCCATTCACCGGCATTTATACATTAATTACAGCATGGACTTGATGGGAATAGAACATAAGATAAAGTCCATTCAATAAGTCTTAAAATATTTGGTACGGGTCCTATATGCTAAGTTATTCAATCAAGCAAGTGATTTACTTTATTACCAACTTAAGTTCATTTTTATTATTTTACTTTATACATATATATAGGCTAATAAAATTAAATCAATAAAATAAGATATTTAAAATTTAAAAGGTTCAATCAGATTTATATAGTCATATAATTAGATAAAGTTTAAATAAAATTAAAATATTTAAAATATAATTAAAAGAGATTGTAAAAAAGATTCGTAAATAAAAATTAATAAATAGATCAGTTTTTAAACATAAGAATTATTAAAATAAATCAACCCAAAAAAATAAAAATCAACCCAAAAAATTAGGGCATACAAATGAAAACATTTAATTAAGCGAAGGGTGATTTTGTAAAAAAATTTTCACATCGTGGGTCACCACTAAATTATCAAATTTCATTTATTTTATTGGGAAGGTATAGAGTTAGATTAGGAAAGTTCCTGTGGTCAGTCTCATTAGTGGGTCCCAACAGAGCTACAAGTTCTATTCCCTTACCTTGAGGGCTTCAACTCCCCTTTTGCCTTTTGGATTTTCTCCCTCAGAATTTTATAAATATTTTTATTATTTTGTGTCATATCTCTCACGATGGTCAAGTCAAGTAACCAAAATCTAAGGTGTAGTACACCATCATACATCATGTCATTGGGCCACGTGTACAACTAATACAATAAGGTGCATATTTGGAGCCATGTGGTACGCCGCACTAAATTATATAGAGTAAACAAAGAAAGGAAAAGGCCGTATGTAGCCTCTGAATCTGATTAGAAGACGTAACAGCTCACAACTAATGTTCAGATTTTCCTATTTTCTTTATTTAATGCATATAAATGTACACCAAACCTCAATCTTTTCCCTTTTTTCCTTTTTTTTTTTAACTTTTTATAGTCTAATAATTATATTAAATATAACTTGAAATTATTGTATGTTGCCATACTTAACAAGTTCATTTTAGACCGTTGACTGCCGTAGGGTCACCAAACTAGGCAGTTGTTTTAATGAGAAGAAGAACACAGCTTTCTATTAATTTTTTTTACTTTTTGTAAAATATACATGAGATGTATTGTCATCTTGGTCGTCTATATCATCACTCAGTTAAAATTCTATTGAAATGCGGGTATTTATGTGAGATATATTTTATTTGAAATTGACTTTTTTTAATTTAACTTAAAATAATTCGCTGATTGAAAATTGAGTCGGATATAATTTATATGTCATTATTATTTTAATAATAATTTAAAAAGAAATGAAAAAATATTTAAGTTTCAAAATATTAAATTATACTAAATTTAAGTTGCTCGTAAATGATAAGAGCACCGTTATGATTTAAAAAAACTCACCTAAAAATGAAAATATGATTAATATTATCCCAAAATATATTTTATATATAAGTATTATAGTTAAAATTAACGTACCTAGTGTATGAAACTCCTCATTTTATAAAAATACGAGGAGGGTCATAATATATGCAACTTTTCTTTTATATTTTTACAAAAAATTATTTCCGTAACTTAAATCCGAGATTTTATGGTCACATAAGCTCTATATCCTTCCTTTCACCTTAGTTTGGTGCATTTAATAAATAATCGATTTAGATTTGTAATTAATGATGATTGGCTTGCTTTGATATGAGGGATTATATTATTAAAATAAGAAGACTAATAATAAAGAGTGGCTTGCTAATCACAAGATAGAGGAAGACGAAGAAAAAAAGATAACAAAGAACAAAGAAAAAGACAAAAGCATGGAAGATGATGAGGCTCTAATGTGAGTTAATTGGCGTAGACTTTTTTATACAACAAACTACAGGCCAATACTATTACCGAATAGCATTTTCTGTATGCTTTAAGCCCTTTCTTAATGATAATATAAAATATGATGACATGGGTATGATACAAGCCCTGTTTTTTTGTAAATCTGAATCTTAACTTTTTCTTAATTGTAACTTTTTATTTCAATTTTAAAAATTATAATTTTTTAATGACATGTAATTTCAATCCTTAAATTCCAATAAAAACATCAATTTTAAATTATAAATATAAAAATTAACAAAATATACTCCCTCCTGTTCAAAATAAAAATCGTTTTAGAGGGATGTACACTTATTAAAAAAGTTAATGAAATGTTTGATATACCTTTGTTAATTATATGTTGAAATGCCTTTAAAATATAATATGTGTAATCAAGATGTGAGAGAAATTAAAGGGTAATTTTGGAAGTAAAATTATAAACATGCATGAAAAGTCACGAATGACGAATAATTAAAATCCCTCTTAAACGACTTTTATTTTGAATAGGAGGAAATAATAGAGACTTGTATAATAAATAAACAATAATTCAAAAAAGAAAATTTATATATTTTTAAAGCATAAAATATGAAAAATAGACAAATTTGTAAATGTAATTAAGACTTGGAATATCAAGATGTATGACTAGGTAATTTCACTATATGAACATGATGTATAAAATGTATATTCCTAAATTGAAAATTATGATTACATAATTATTATTTCTTGGATTAAATTTTATTTATATTGATTATAATTATTTGCCATCATAATTGTATTCCTAATATAAGAAGATATAAGTGCTCCACAAGTTCTTAAACTTTATATAAAAAAAGACGTTTATTAATGTTTTAAAAATTGAATCAATTTAAACGGTTTAACAGTAAAAATTTGGTATTAGTTATTTTTTTAGTTCAGTCTTCAAATTTTCGGTTCGATTTAGTTTAATAATTTTTGTTATTAAAAATTATTAATTTTTTAATTAATCAGTCAATTTTTATAATTAAACTTTAGAGTTTAATAAAAAAAATCAAATAGACTAAATGATTCATTCATAGCTGTGAGTGCGTGGAAAAGATGTGCAGCAAGTGGAGGCCTAACACCTTAAAGCTATTACAACGGACACCTACCCCCATTAAGCACAGGTCTTAAATAATATATTTTCAATACATATTAAATAAATTACAAATATTAAATAACATAAAGTAAATATTTACAAATATTACCTATTCCCAATTTTATATTTTTAATTATTCTAATTTATAATGAAACAAATTTGTTCGAAATGAGTAAATAATTAATAAATGAAAAATTAAGGTAAATGATTAAATACTTGTATAAAAATATATCTCAATATTTTTAAACCTAATTAAAAATTAATGCATAAAAATCATTCCTCAAATTAAGAATCTCGTGTTTGTTATAATGTATGTCTAAACATTTTTTTAGTCGGGAGCATTAACTTTAAATCTGATGTAAAGTTACGTATTATTAGAATTTTTAAAATTTTATGTACCGGACAAATTTTTACTGAATTGTTGTTGGTTATTATTTACTCGCTTCCCCTTATCATACTCCACATTACATTACAGTGAGATGCCTTTTGACTATACTAAAATAAAAGATTGTGTTTTAGAAACCTATTGTTATACCGCATTGTGATGGAGCAGTTAAACAATAATGCCATATAATAATTAACATCTTCAACAAACACACCGCTAATCAAAATGTAAACCAGCTTTGAATGGGTCTCCTTTCTCTCTACTCCTCTGCATATATATATATATACAGAGAAACAGCTGAAATCTGGAATGCTGTCTCTCATCAGGATTTGCAACTGATGAGAATGGAACCAAATGATAAGTTAGAAGAGGAGGAAAGCACATTTCTGTTGGCTTTTGAGATAGAAGAGATGTTTTATTGGTACTCAAGAGGATAGTGGCTTTTAAACTTGAAGAGTTCTTTGTGTAAAGGTAAAAGATACGTACCTTTCTTTTAGATTAAGAAAAGTTTCAAATATTTATTCTAATTTTAGTTTTATAAAAACGTTGATTAAAGAATAATAACGAGACATATACGATATAAATATTAGACACAAATTAATCAAACGTTATTAATTTCTAATCATAAGGTTACAGGTTCAAGTCATGAAAACATCTTTTTAAAAATACAAAAGTAAGGTTGCATACACTATGACTTTGTTTGGCAATCAACTGATTACATTAGCTGTTAGTTGATAGCTGATTTAACCAGAGGATTGCATTAGTTGTATATTAGAGATATTTGATAAAATTAGCTATTTAGTATTAGCTGTTTCTGTGTAAAATGACTTATGAGAACATGATTTAAAAAAAAATTATAAGGATATGAATATTATATATCTTAAGATTTTATTGCATATTCTTATAAGAATTTATATTTTAGAGAAGTCATGTTCACCTGTACTGTTTCATCGTCTATGAAAAATTCATGTAACTCTTTCTATTTTCTTTTTCATTTAAGATCAACATTTTATTTCTAATCTATAACTGTATAAAATAATTATAAGAATAAACACTGTTCCTAAAACGTAGGTATCTAGGAACCTTAATTAAAGGGATACAATTGACTTTTGATAATTCAAATTTTAGCTGATTATTTGCTACTTTCTAAACATCTTTCGTAGTTGTTTGAAGAGTCAAACAGCTGAAGACAATCAATCAGTTAAAAAAAAAAACTGATTGGTTGTCTACCAAACGAGACCTATAATCATCTTTAGATTCCGACAAAACGGGAAGCCCTGTGCACCGGGTTGTTCGACATTTTATAATTTTATGAAAAGTGACTACCCTTCGAATTTTATGCTACAATGCAGTAGATTGAGTGCTTCTTATTGACAAAACCAGAACAAATTTGTCATTAAGCATAGCCTTGCTAAACTATGATTATGTCTGCCCGACTCACGCTATTAAATATACAGTTTTGCGCTTATCTTATGTTCTCCCATCTATCTAAGTACGTAGTGGCATATACTTTACACGACACACCACACAACTAACATCATATTTTAACAGATCTAACCTCCACATTATCTTTGAACAAAAAGTTTCAGTTCATGCATTTGATGGTGTTATTTTTGAAGAATAACCGTCTGATACATGGAGATTCCCCGCTGATTAAGTGCAGAATTGATATTTTACTGTCATTGACAAATTTATGAGGCTGGAAAGAGAGATAAAAAAGGCTAAAGTATAACTATAACCCCTTAGGTCTGTCAAATTCTTCAATCACCTGCTTTATTGTTTGAAATGTCATACTGACTCCTCACCATTTTGTCTTACTTTTCCGTTTATTGATACAAAGTGGTGGGTTAGGACTTAGGCGCTGAGACTAGAATTGGGTCAAATCATGGATAACTTGTTGGTCCAGTGACACCCTTTTTCCTTCCTCCTTGCAAGTTTCAAGAATTCAATCAGCTTCAATTAAGCCGTTGGAATTTTCACATATACTTCAGTTCAAAGTTCAAACATGATAATTTGACGACGCCAGGAATCTTAGAAATCTTACTTTGGGGGTTAATTTCTTATTTCTGGAAATCTTGTTGAACTTTTTAATTTCAGAACACATCAGAACCACTCCCAGTTAACATATGAGCAAGTTCCAGAGACATGGTAGCTACTAACAACATTATGAGTACTTAGTAGTTACATGCCTGCCTCTGAATATCAACATCAAAACAAGTCTAGAGACAAGGTATCCGTTAAAACCCAGTCCTGAAAGATGGTTCATGAGCATGAGTTTGCTTCATATACTCAAAGCCTCAGTCTCTTATTTTCTTCTTCTTCTCATTCTTCTCAGCTAAATTCTTAAACTGCATAAGACAAATTTTACAAGAACATTCAGTATAATTCAAAGATCTCAAGGTAAAGATGATAATGAGTAGTAGACATAATTAGTATATTTCTGCCTAACTCACCATAATAATAAGAACTCGAACAAAAGCAGCAACAAAGTCGGTGAAAAGGGACAGAGCATGCTTCACATAATCTAGATCACCAAGGTGAGCTTTCTCAATGATATCTTGGGTGTCAACAACTATGTAACCCACGAAATCCAAAAGCCCAAAGTACAACTGTGATGGTTAAAAGAGAAGAAGTTTAACGGGTAGGAGCTTTATAAAATAAAGAATGTAAATAATGAAACAAGAGAATGCACACTAACCTCAAACTTAAATATGGCTGCGGACCAAAGATGGAGGATGCGAAGTGCAAGCAGAGGAGGATAGACAAGCCAGATAAGAGCAAACCACCAAGGTAAGGATCTCTCTACTCCTTGCCACCATAGCAGCTCCTGAGAAACATCCAAAAGCGATTGCAGGCCACAAAATCTTGGATTTTTTATAGCCTTTTACAACACCGATCAAAGATTAATAAGAGTACTGTTTAAAGTTCTTTTGTTGAGCATTTTGTATTTACTCTCTTCCATACAATTATTTTGGAAAATTATTACTTGAAATTTCCCATCAGAGCTTTTGCTTGTATCCTTTTGCTACTAACCTTGCTTTAAAACATTCAACTTTTTCATTGAGTTTATACCGTCTTATATACCCAGTTGACTTCAATTAATTTCTTTCCTTCCCAGAGAGTATAGTTACCTCCCATGTATTGTTCTTCTTAATTGCTTTAATCTCTCCATCCATGCTTTAATCCAACAATCATTGCTAATTGCTTCCTCATATATTATCGGATCACAATCTACAAAGAAAGCATAATAAGTAACATCTTCGTTATCATCATTGGGATCATCATCTTTGCCAATATCATAATCTTGAAAATAAGTAGGCGGACGACGTTCTCGTTGTGGATATCTACATGGTGATGATGGAGGTAAAGTTGACTCCTCAAATCTTTCTGTTGAAGTTGACTCAGTACTAAGAGCTTGTTTAATTCTTTGATCAAGTGGTTCCATTTCATAATCACTGTCACTGGTACTAATGATGATTTCTTTTCATTGTCTGACCAATCTCATACTCCATCTTCATCAAATGTAACATCTCAAATAATAATTACCTTTTGAGTGATTGGATATACAGCTTGTAACCCTTTGTTTCTTGACTATGGCCGATAAAAATGCATTTTTTTGCCTTATCATCAAGTTTCTTTCTCAATTCTCCAGGTACATGTGCATATTCAATATAATCAAACACCCTCAAGTGAATGAGGTTTGGTTTTCACCTACTCCATGCTTCTCCTAGTGTTTTATTACAAACACTTTTAATTGGAAAAATGTTTAAAATATAAACAGCATATGCCACAGCTTCTACCCAAAAACGTTTAGGTATTTTGTTACAATGCAACATACTTCTTACCATATCCATTACTGTTTTGTTTTTTCTTTTTGCTACTCCATTTTATTGAGGTGTATATTTAGTTGTTAATTGATGTTTAATTCTTTTCTTCCTCAAGAAATCATCACAAACAATGTACTCTGTATCTCTATCAGTTCTTAAAACTTATAAGAGCATTGCCACTTTGTTTTTTGATGCGTGTCACAAAATTCTTGAATTTCTCACATGCTTCAGATTTTTGCTTCAAGACATAAACCCATGTCTTTCTACTGAAATTATCAATGAAAATAATAAAATATTTATTACCTCCAACAAAAGGAACACCAACATCACACAAGTTTGCATACACTAGCTCAAGTGTACTCTTAGCTCTCCACGCATGTCCTTTAAGAAATGGATCTCGATGTTTCTTTCCATGATGCAAGCTTCACATACTTGGTTAGGAAGTTTAACGACAGGTAAGTCAGTAGCCCATGTTTTATCTGCTAAGAATTCAATGCTTCCAAAGTTGAAGTGCCCAAGTTGCATGTGCTAAAGTCAAGTTTCATCCGTGATTGCAATATTGCAACACAAGGAGGTCTTATACTTACCATCCATCAGAAATAAATGACTTCTTGGCATCTTCATTTTTGCTATTAAGCTCATCTCTATATCACTGATTGTGCACCCTTGCTTGTTAAAGTGCAAATCCTAGCCTTTCTTTGCCAATCGTCCCACACTTAAAAGATTTTGACAAATACTTGGTGAATAAAATACATCAAAAATGAAATTCGATGATCCATCCTTAAGTCTAATAGCAATCTTTCCATTTCCCAGAACTTCAATTGATGAATTGTCTCCAAGTTTGATTGTAGTTCGAAAGTTCTCATCCAAGTCAAAACATACCTTCTTTTTTCCACTCAGATGATTAGTGCAACCAATTTCCAACAACCATTGATAGTCATTGTCATCAATAATTGCATGACTATTCAGTAGCATAGTTTTTGTACTATCATCGTTCCCAACCACTTTAGCATAATTCTTTCAATCAGTTTCTGCCTTAGCACGACATTCTCTACTATGTTGACCATATTTCTTACAGTATGGCATTGAATATGTGACTTACACTCAAACTGAAGATGCCCATACTGCTTGCATTTATAGCACTGCATAGTTGTTTTATTTTGAAACAAGTTGCATCTTGTTCTTTGATTGGAACCGGTTTTGAAGTTCGCCCCTCCCTCATTTCTGAAAGTTTGACCTACTTGGTTGTACTCTGTTTTTCTTGTAAACGTTATGTTCTTTAAACTTGATTGAGCTTTAGAGCTTGCTCAATAATGCTGCTTGTTCTTTCATTCATCCACATCTCACGTGACTCTAATGATGTTTGAAGATCATCTAGTTGAAGTGAATCACACGTTAATATACAACTTAATAATGATATTTAGATGCACAAGAAGGGGGGTTGAATTGTGTATC
>JAOTAX010000001.1:23680712-23703784 GCA_025629825.1 Erythroxylum guanchezii
TCTTAACTTCATGCCAACTTTTGAGATTCTTAGAGATAGAATTGAAATTCAATGTCTTCATACGAAATGTAGCCATACACCTCTAGTTTAATCCAAATTAAGAATCATCTCGCTTGGAAAACTAGAGAAAACGTTGTGGCTAAAAGACTAAAGTATACTCAGTGAACATTTTCTAGATTTTCAAACTTTCAATACTTTACATCTAACTCATCTTCTACCTAAATTATCCGTTTCATTTCAATTCCAAAATCACTTTTACAACTCTGAATCATTAATAATCTTTCAAACCACTATATTAACACTACAACCAAATTTTTCATCTCTAAAATCACAGTTTTTATGAACAAACACGTAAATGCCATTTTTGATGCAAATGATAGTAACTTATCAATTTTATTTCATAAATCCCCAACTCTAAAGGATTTATTCACTACTTATCTGCTGAAAATTTCGAACTCTTCAAACCCTAAACTCCACACGATTTTCGTACTTCATTGAGTACAATGACCAGCTTCTGGTTTTTCTTAAGATAGAGGACACAAATGACAAAGTGGGTTTAGTGTAGGAAAGGAAAAGCATAGAAGTCTCTTAGAAAGTGTTTGATGGAAAACTCGGTGTTTCCAAAGAAAGTTTGAAGAAGATGATAATGAAGAAGGGACTTAGACAAGACTTAACCTGTCAACTCTCAAAGAATAGTAATCTACTTCTAGCAAGAGTACAAAAGCCTAAGTGACACTTGTCACTTTCCCACTACCTAAGTTCTAACTTAGTTTCTTTTGAAACTAACTCCCTTAACTTTCACCTTTGTAATCCAACTATCTCCAAGGCTTCTTTTGATTTCTTTTTCCTATTTTCTAATATTTCCAAAATTTATTCCCAAATTCACCAAAATTCACAAATTAATTCAATTATACCTGGAATTATTCATGAGTGCATGTACAATTATTTTCATGTACAGAGAAATTCACTATTCACATATAAGTCTATGGCATATTATGTATGAACATGGAAGGGCATCTATAACTCTCATAAATCACTCACATTTACCATTCTAATTCACATTTACCATTATAACCCTTCCATATGTAATGGGATGTTACAATAATTGCCTTCATAGATTTAAAGGAGAAGAATTAGGATGAAAACACAGCATAAAATAAAGATTTAAAGCACACAAAGGATGCACGGACGTGCAATAGCTTGTGCATTTCTCTTAGCTCATCCAGATTTGAGAATTATGGAGATTTTGGGTTATGCACAGCTGTGCATCAACTCGGCATCTCTCCAAAACTCTAAAATTGACTATAAAAGGACATATTCGGAGGCAATCGAGGCGAGCAGCCTCCAGGAGGCGATTCCAGATGTGGAAATCATTCTTAAGAGGCCATTTTAATCTAAAGAAGCGGAAAGCTTAAGGAATTCATCGAAATATCCATCAGAATACAAGATCAAATCTCTACATTGCAAGAATACTTAATAGAAGACAACTAGGGAGATTTAGAATTACGAATCCATTGTTTTCAATTTGTTTTTCTTTCGGTGTATGTTTAATTTTCATATTCGATAATGTGTAACTAAACATCTTGTTAGTATTTAAATTAGGTAAACCTTATGTTAATACTTTGATATATTTGATTCTTTTATTATTGCAATTGGTTTAATTGTTATATTGTAATATGATTACGTGTTTTATTTATGTTCTAATAAACCCAAAAATATTATATCATAATTTGGTTTCATACATTAAGATTGAGAAATCCTATTGATAAATAGATTAACCGCAATTGGAAGGAGTTGATTGCAATCCTTGAGATAGGATGACATAAAATTTTCAAATTAGGGTCAAACTTAATAGAGGATTCACAATTCGATAAATCAATCATATAAACCTGAATAATTTGATTGAAAATATTAGGATTAGTAGCTAGTGGCCTTAAGGTCAACTATTAGCATATTATAGGAATTTGTACTGTCCAATAAATCAATAAAACAATTGAGTAATAAAAGATCAATCTGTTAAGGGTTTAAGGGAATTCAAAACCTAGATATTAATTATTGATACGAGTAATTTTCTAATTGAATTCTTAATTTTGAGTTCAATACCGTTGCCTATTTTATTTTAATTGTTTAAGTTTTTATTTTCTTTATTAAAATCCAAAATCAATTCGTAGGTTAGAAAATAGAAAAAAGGTAATTTCTAGTAATCATTGTCTTCGTGGGATTAACCCATACTTACCAGCACTAACTACAGCTACAACGTACACTTGCGGTTATTACAATATTGACTAACTCAAAAAAAGTCAATCAACATCCCGTACACCGTACTAGCCTAGGAGTCCCCTATGAGGCCCGACAAAGCTAAATCTTAAGCATCAATCGAGTCAACTTGCTTTGTTTCCCCTATGCCGACAGTCCCAATGCTAAGCCCGAGGAAGCATATGAATAAATATGGATAGGGCGTTAAAGTAGTTATAGCCAAATATCATGATTGAATACTGTAAGTTTGAAGATCAAACAGCTAACATTTTTACAAAGCCATTGAAGGTTGACTTGTCTTAAAGCAAAAATAGATGCTTAGGGGAGGATGTTAGGAATTAATCTTGGTTTAGCCAATCAAAACAAAATGTTGTAAGGGAAAAGATTCTATCAGCGGTTAGCTGATAGCTAATAGCAATCAGCTGATAACATTAGTTGATTTAACTAGTGAATAACATCAGTTGTTTATTAAAGATGTCTGATAAAATTAGTTGTTTAGTATTTATGTATAAAATTCTATAATTTATAAATTAATTAAACAATTTTAGTAAATTAATCAATTAAAATAAGTTGTTGAAATCAAAATAAATTATTCCACATATATAATACATTGTATAATTTATTTGCATTTCACAAGCATTCTCGATAGAAAAAAAAAACTTTATCATACAAGATATTTAATAATGCATTAATATGCATGAGGACTAATAATAATAATAATAATAATAAAATTAATCAATTTTTAAATTTAATTTAATATTTTTCTATAATTTATAAATAAATTAATCAATTTTTTAAATTTAATTTTTTATCTTATAAATTTTATTTAAAAAATTAAAATTAAAATAATTATGTCCCACCTGTGACACAAATTCATTTTTAATTATTTTACTTATAATTTTTATAAAATTAGTAATAGCATAATTAAAATTAAAATTAAAATTAATTTTTTATTAAACTAATATTAATATAATTAAAATTAAAATGATAAAAAAATATTTAAAAAAAAAGTGACAGGCATGACAGTTTTAAGTGAATAATGGTTTAAAATTTAAGAAAAAATGACGACATTTTTTACCGAACAAAGTAACGTTAGAGAGAAGATCGGAGTTGCTTTTCCATAGGGCAGTAGGTTTTGCACCGTAACGTGAGTATTGTCCAAATTGAGAAGAAACTCGTCGATTCATTTGTTTAGTCCCATCAAAATATGAGCTCTCGAGCCTTTTAGACCTGAAATTAGTATAAAGATAGTTGAGGAGGTTAATGATTCCATGTCTAAAGTTGGTCAAGTTGAGGTTAGAAAGTTGCTTCATTTCGGATCTTTGAACAATGTGATAATGACTGTATTCGGTAACAAAGATGGTTTAGAGCTTGAGAACTTAGTCAATGAAGGTTGAGTTACTAGGTATTTTTCGGTAGAAGTTATGGGTTTAACAGTTACGAAGATGGTTTAGAGCTTGAGAACTTGGGTCAGTGAAGACTATTGAGTTAATAGGCATTTTCAACTGGAGCGATCACTTTACTGTTCTTGGCTTGCTTGACTTGCAAGGTGTGAGGAAGAGGTGCAGGAACTTGGTCTCAAAGTCTTCATCGGAAAAATCATAAATGAACATAGAACGACATCCACCGGGACCTTTACTTTCCTGGGCTCGTTTATCCATTAACGATATTCATCTTAGGTGGTAGCTTCATTCCTGTAGGAACAACAACTATATGGTCGACATGTGGGCAATCACACACGACAAAGAAGAATGGGTTAAACCAGAGAAGTTCAAACCAGAAAGATTAATGGGTTAGGACGTGAAATCCTAGAAAGCAAAATTTCGTAGGTAGAAAGAAAAAAAATAGTAGCAACAAAAACGAAGCGAACGTATATGTGAAATGTTTGCAATGCCTTTACCCGCACCTCCATGAATACTGTGTAATATATGTCTCCTTTACCCCTCAATCATTATTTTAAAATTGATTATGCAATTTGAATTTAAAAAATAAATTGTATACCAAGATTTTTTATTTTTTATTTTTTATTTCCCTTTATTGATCATGTATTTAACATTTTTAATTTTTTGTTAGCTAATAAGAATTTTTATAACTAACATGAATATTTATTAGATTTTCATTTTTATTATCAGGATTACATTTTGCTATTTATCAATTACTACTTGAGAAAAGAGTGAATTATGTTTAAATTTTATAATATTAATCAAAATTAGTAAAATATCAATTAAATCTTTAATTTTTAATTTATTACAAAAAAACTCATCCTTAAATTTAAATTTTAATTTGAAGAGATCGATTCAATTGTCCCATAAATAATATTTAATTGGCATCCCTCACACATTTTATTGTTGAAATTTAAGAAGATTTTTTTTGAAATATTAAAAATTATAAATAATTTTATACTCGTTTCTATAATAATAAATTCACAACATTTATATTTCAAATATGTGGAGTAATCTATAAATCATAGAACTTTGAATAAATCAACAAATTCACAGTTAAAGGGGTAAAAAGGTAAATCTTAGTCCACAAGACTTCTATGTGATCGTAGGATTCTAGACTTAAATACGTGACTTTTTAGTCATAATAAAATGATTTTACCAATTATTACAAGGCTTGCCTTAAAGGAATAAGTTTAATTTAAAATTTTCATAATTTTATGAAAATGGCATTTATTAACTATCCTTGGAATTTTATGTTACAACGCTGTGGATTGAGTGCTTAGTATTGACAAAACCAAACCAAAATTTTCAGTCTTGTTCAACATGATTATGTCTGCCCGACTCCAGCCTTTGAATATATAGTATTGCGCTTATCTTATGTTGTCCCACACACCACACAATTAATATCTTATTTATAGAAAGCAAACATTAAACCCAAAAATTGCCAAATCCTTGTTTAAGTATCTAAAAATAACTTGGCAACATTTGGTTCAATAATTAAAAGGAATCTAATTAATACAATCATTAAAATCTTAATCAATTTTTTAACTTAATTAACCAACCAATTTTTATAAATTAAAATACATCAATTATTTTTATTTAATAATTTAACTTTATAATTTAATACTAGTTAAATATTTAAGCCTCAGGCTCTTCTTCTCATTAGTTTAATTTTCAATCCAATTTTTCAAGAACCCATAACAAGAGTAGAGCAGATTATCAATAGGCTTATCCCGCCAGAAGCAATAAAGAAGAGTGGCCATGATAAAGAGCAAAATTAACTAAAAGTTGCAAGAGTCAAAAGAAATGTCACAACACATCAGAACCACTCCCAGTTTAACATATGAGCAAGTTCCAGAGATTCGTTAGCTACTAACAACATCATTAGTACTTAGTAGTTACATCCCTCTGAATATTAACATCAAAACAAGTCTATAGACAAGGTATTCCCTAAAACCCAGTTCATATGAAAGTTGGTTCATGAGCACGAGTTTGCTTCATATACTCAAAACCTCAGTCTCTCCTTTTCTTCTTCTTCTCATTCTTCTCAGCTGAATTCTTCAACTGCATAAGGCAAATTTTACAAGAACATTCAGTATAATTCAAAGATCTCAAGGTAAAGATGATAACGAGTACTAGACATAATTAGTACATTTCTGCCTAACTCACCATAATAATAAGAATTCGAACAAAAACAGCAACAAAGTCGGTGAAAAGGGACAGAGCATGCTTCACATAATCCAGATCACCAAGGTGAGCTTTCTCAATGATATCTTGGGTGTCAACAACTATGTAACCCACGAAAACCAAAAGCCCAAAGTACAACTGTGAAGGTCAAAAGAGAAGTTTAAAGGTTAGAGAGCTTTTTCAGACAAAGAATGTAAATAATGCAGCAAGTATATACTAACCTCAAACTTAAATATGGCTGCGGAACCACCAAAGATGGAGGATGCGAAGTGCAACCAGAGGAGGATAGAGAAGCCAGACGAGAGCAAACCACCAAGGTAAAGATACTCTCTACGTCTTGCCACCATAGCAGCTCCTGAGAAACATCCAAAGGCGATTGCAGTTCCCACAAAGGCCGTGATCAGAACACTGACACGCAGAGAGAATCATCAATAAGAACCACTAGTCAATTCCTAAGTTCAATCTTTCATACATCAACAGCTATTTAATTAACCAGATTAGAAAAAAGTGGCAAGCAGATAAAAGCAGGCATCATCAAAAGAACCGCATGATGTCGGTTATTTATTCCACAAATCTTTGCAACCTGTGGTCAAATGTTTAATACTGGTTTCTAGCGAAGATGGCATCTTATGGAGTAACGAATCAGAAGAGAGATATACCTAGGATCAATCTCAATAGCCAAGTCGATCAGAGGACCAATGGATGCCCCTTCAAAGAGCCCAGCTGCCATCAAAAGCGCAACCCTCTTTTTCTGCGGACATATTAATAACAAATGAGTGGATTAAACAAAACAAAAGGTGATACGTGAAAGCTAAAAGTACACATAAAAACCCAAGAGTGGATTAAACAAAACAAAAGGTGATACGTGAAAGCTAAAAGTACACATAAAAACCCAATACCTCTAGATAAGGAGGTAGACTCAATAACCAACCCATACATCCAATGCATGCGAATGTAGTCAAAAGACCACCAATGTTCCACAGAAGATGCAAGTACGCACCAGCTGCCGATGCAACCACCGCACAGCACAACGCCAGATACACCTACAAACGTTGAAACAGTTTTCCACAACAAAATTAGAACATCCACAACAAATCCCCAGAACAAGACAATGAATTCATATTTCGACTCAGGTAAAACCCTAGCATCAAAAACTGTCGCAATCACGCCTTCAAGTTATAACTACGATTAATTTTACGCACACCAAATTCATAATACCCCTAATTAGTGAAATTATACGATCATAAATAGCTAATATTCTGGAAACCAAACACTACCTTTTAAAAGGGGGAAAAAAAAAAAGGTAGAATACCTGTTTCAGATGAGTCTGGACGATAGGAGAGATCTGACGGAAGTTTTTAAGGGAGTCATAGCTCCAGCTATTCCTGGAAGCCGATTGGGAATCGAAGAAGGAAGCGAAGGCGTCCATTGTTTGGAGAGAGAGAAAACAGCCTAGAAAACGAGAGAAAACGGAACGAAACGCGATAAGATGTCAATCGAAATGATGCGATGCGAAGATAGTTGATTTTGATTTATATATATAAAAGGAGATCGGTGCTTGGTCGTAATGACTATATTGCCCTTAAAACCGTCTCGCATCATTTTCATTCTAACGTTCGTGTGGGGTGGGCCAGCGCGAAATCGTTCGATAAAGTTCCGGAAATTACCAAGAGAAAAAGGACTATTTGGGAATTAAGTTATTTTTTCTGGAAAAGTCGCGGTTGACCGAGCGGGCGACGTATCTTCCAGGAGCAAAGTCTTAGCTACCAAGCGAAACATAAATAATGCATACGTGTTACAACCACTAAGGTATTGCCACGTTTCCACAAATGGATTAAATGGGGTGATGACCCTCCAATCGTGACTATGGTTTTGAAAGAAAGTTTTAAAAAGTAAATTGGATACCAAGATCTTTATTTTATTTATTTATTTATTTTATTACTTTATGTATCCTAATTTAATCGAACTAATCATAAGCTCTTAAGACTCCACCCTAAGAGTCCTAGAAGAGGTAAATCTGGAACTCCAAGATCTCTAAGATTTTTACGTAGCCTTTACACTTCTGTGTACAAGGAATCGTCACATACTTAATTGGTCAACTGCTGATTGATCACTGACCTTGCTCAGTATCAGGTTCCTAGCAGCTCTCGGGTTCCCTAGTAGCTTCAACTCTCACACTACCGCTAGAAATAAAACGTCCATAATTGATCTGATCAAGGAGCTTTGCTCATGAGGTTAGAGAATCATCAACAAGGAAAATTTCTCATTTCTCATTCTTTCGCGTGACTGAGACTCAAGACCTTCTCTAAGGGAAAGCCTGAAGTGAGGAGTTTACACCATTTAAGTCATTCCTCATTGTCAAGATCTTTAATTTTTTCACTTTATTGATCATGTATTTATCATTTTTAATTTTTTTGTTAGCAAATAAAACTTTTATAACTAACATGAATATCTATTTAATTTTCATTTTTACTACTTTTTTTTTAAACGAGAGAATAGCTATTATCTCAAGGAATAATGATCCAAGATACAGTTAAGCATATCAACCCACACCTAAAAGCAACTATGGAGAACAGACGCCAGAGCAAGAGAGTGGGCTCCTCTATTCCCCCAATGCCTAATCCAAGTTACAGAGATATTGTCCCTAGTGCATAAAATATCCTTATAGTCTAAAATTATAAGATCAAAATAGGAAAAATCAGTAAAAATAAAACCTGCTTGTAGCATGCTATCACGAGCAAATAACAAGCACTGCCAAAGCGCAAGCGCCTCCACCATCGTAGGACCTCCATTGCCTTCCTCGTAGCCAGAAAGTGCTAATGAAAAGGAGCCTTCTTCGTCTTCAAATAGAATGCCAAACCCAAGAAGGCCAACATCTGCAAAGATTGAGCCATCAATGAAAGCCAACCAATTAGAGGACGACGTCATGATGGCTGCCGTCCGAAAACACAAAGGTAGCCTAGGAGCAACAGTCAGGAGAGTGTCGGCGGGCATCAGCTCCTTGAAGTCCGAAAAGTAAGAATTAGCTTGAGTATAAATATGGTGTGGAGTAACTCGTTTATCATGCCATAGTTTTTCATTCCGTGCCAACCATAGCTTCCATGCCTGAATGTCGATTCTAGCGGCACGATCCCTTCCTGCTGTCTCAAGGATATAAGCAAAAAAATCCTGAAAAGATGACAAAGAGGATGTTAGAACTAAGCCCGCTAACCTCCATAACTCCTTAGCCAGAGGACATTCAAGGAACACATGCTTCATGGATTCATGTTCATAGCAAAATAAGCAATGCAAGTCAACGTTCACTCCTCGGTGTTGCAAATTATCTTTAGTTGGTAACACGTCACGACAACACCGCCATAGAAAGTCGCGTACTTTGGGAGGTACATCAAGGGACCAGATATGCTTCCATACAATACCCTGCACCTGTTGCCTATAGTCTACCAAATCTGCAAGCGCCTCATAATAAGCAGTTTTAACCGAGTAAATCCCTCTTCTGTCACAAGTCCAAATGATCTTATCCAATGTGGGGCTAATGCTCAAGGGGATACCTAGGATAGCATGCATGTCATCAATACTAAAATAAGACAGCAACTTCGCAGGGTCCCACCGCCTCTCCCCGTGGATGAATAAGTAACATACCTACATAGAATCATGAATGGCCATAGGACCGTCGTCGGGATGGAAGCCACCAGCCTTTGGGATCCAGAGATCCCTATTAACAAAGATACATTGGCCATCCCCGACCCTCCACCTTACCCCCCTTAACAGCACTTTTTGATCAAACAATACACTCTTCCAGACGAAGCTATAGTTGGTACCCAACTGAGTTGTCAAAAAGTCCCCCGAGGGAAATATTTAGTTTTGAGAACCTGATACGAAAGAGTGTTAGTGTCAATAATAAGTCTCCACCCTTGTTTCCCCAAAAAAGCAGTGTTAAAACACCGGAGGTCTCAAAAACCCATACCTCTTATCGACTTCTCACAATACATACGATCCCATGACAGCCAATTAACACCCCTACTACCTTCCCGACATCCTCCCCACCAAAATTTATTCATCAAAACTTGGAGCTCGGAACAAGTAGCAGCAGGGATAAGAAAGACAGTCATGCAATAAGTAGGGTTAGCCTAAATGACAGCCTTGATTAAGATCTCCCTACCCGCCCGTGACAGAAAACAGTTGTTCCAATTATTGATACGCTTCCAGATCCTGTCCTTAAGAAATGAGAAAATTTGCCGCTTGCTACGATCAATTAGAGAAGGTAAGCCCAAATAATGACTTTGACTCAGAGGTAAGTGCACTCTAAGTAAATCTAAAATGGCCTGCTTAACATCCGGGGCAATACATGGGCTAAAAAGAATACCAGACTTACCATAATTGATGGACTGACCCGAAGCTTCTTCATAAACGCCCAGAATGCTCTTAACGTGGGTAGCTTCAGAGATCGCACCATTAAAGAAGAGGAGCGAGTCATCGGCAAAGAATAGATGTGAGATCCAAGGACAACCTAACTTTGCCCGACAACCATGAATCACCCCACGCCGTTCACCATCTTTCAGCAGAAGAGAAAGTCCCTCTGCCACAATCAGAAACTAATAGGGGGAGATAGGATCCCCTTGCCGTAGCCCCCGACTCGGCACAATAGGCCCCACCTCTATGCCATTTACCGAAATCAGATAGCTAATGTTAGAGATACACATTCTCATCCATTGAATCCAAACATCAGAAAACCCCAGAGCTGTCAACATCAAACAAATATTCCCAGCTGACTCTATCATAAGATTTGGCTATATCAATCTTTAGTGCACAAGAACCCGAATTTCCCCTTGATCGTTGCTTCAAACCATGTAAAGTCTCAGAGGCCATAATAAAATTATTCGTAATTAATCTTCCAGAAACAAAAACAGATTAGTTCAAAGAGATAATCTTGGGCAAAAGACGCTTCAATCGAGTGGCTAATGCTTTTGACAATATCTTATAAATCACATTGCATAACGCAATTGGTCTAAACTAGGTAACATGCAGAGGATTATCACATTTTAGGATTAAGACAATAAGAGTAGTAGCCAAGGATGGTGGAAGGGTACCTTGTTGAAGCCAATCACGACAAGTCTGACATATGTCACCACCGAGAGTGCTCCAGAATTTTTGAAAGAAAGCGAGGTTCAAGCCATTTGGGCCTGGCGCTTTATTTGGGTCCATTTGAAAGAGGGCATTGCGGAATTCCTCATCCGAAAATGGAGCAGTAAGTGCATTGTTAGCCGATTCATTGACCAAAGGTCTAACGAGCCAAAGCATAGCTCCATTGGAAGACTTAGTGGCCTGAAAAAGATTAAAGAAATTAGTGTGAATCAACCCACAAATAGCAGTTTCATCAGTTGTAACGTTCCTAGTTTCATCAGTTAGTATAGTGATCCGATTCCTCCTCCAGCGGGCTTTGATACTATTATGGAAATATTTGGTTTTTTTGTCACCATTGCGAAACCAAAATGCTTTAGCTTGCTGCTTTAATCTCACATCCTCCGCCTCTAGGATTGCGTTCCATTGGCCTTTTAACTGTCGAACCTCGACTGTGTCGAGGTTATGTTGGTCCGCTCTTAACCTTCTTTTAATTGTTTCTTTTTGAGCCCACCTTAACCGATTCCTCTGCTTACCCCATAACTGTATGTGATCCACAACTGAAGACATGCGTTCGGGCAGAGATAAAGTAGCCCCTTCGGACTAAGCCCTATCAACCGTTTCCCAAAGATCAGGCTCAAAAATACAGGAGTTGTCAAATCGAAATCGTCGATTAACCCCTTCCGAACTTGTGCTAGCGGTGTCAATCAATAAGGGAGAGTGATCCGAAACTGGAGCAACAAGGACCAAACAAATAGCATCCCGAAACAAAGAGCTCCACTCGGCGTTAGAGCATGCTCTATCAAGCTTCTCCTTAACACAAATTGTAGAACCTTCCCTATAGGTGTATGTGAAGGATGAGCCTACCTGCAAAATATCTGAAAGATGAGCATCACTCAATGCTTCGCGGAAACTTGAGATTAAATGAGGAGGCCGAGGGGGACCACCTAATTTTTCATACAAGGCAACAATGTCGTTAAAATCACCGCAACATAACCAAGGAAGCTGAATCCTAACTGCCAAAGCCCGCAATAGGTTCCAAAAAGCCTATCTCCTAGTTCTTTCCGGAAAACCATAAAAGCCATTCAGGCACCATTGGGTATTATCAGATCCAATCTCACATTCAATAAAGTTGGAAAAATAACCGGTAACATGAAGCTGAATATCCGTTGACCATAAAATAGGGAGACCCCTACCGATCCCAATAATGTCTACAGAGAAGCAATTTGCAAATCGGAGCTGACTGTGTAACGCTTCCATGCGTCCTCCATGAACTTTAGTTTCCATCAAGAACAAAATTACTGTGCGATAGCTTCGGACAAGCTCCCGAAGAGCCCGAACCGCAGAGGGATTTCCCGCCCCTCTGTAGTTCCAACTGAGGATTCTCATGATGGTCAGTTGATCCGCTGAACAGGTTCGATCATTGGTCTAGAATTGGTCTCTATGACCGAATCCGTGGAGTTAGAAACGGTAACAGAGATGAATTTGACCCGAGCTCGTTTTTTCCCCTCAACATGTTGGTCTATAGGATCCTCTTCACTAGGCCCATTTGAAAGTAACTGGACCGCCCCCGTTTGATCCATATCCATATTGCTTGGTGTTAATACCATCTGATCCCCATACTTGTGCCAACAGTGGAGGCAACAGAGTGTTCAAACGTGTGCCAACAGTGGAGGGTCCGGATTGCAAGCTTGTTCCATCCAAGTCGTATCTCAGCCAAGAGCTGGAGGAGCGATTATTGCGGGGAGGGACAGCCCAAAGATTTTCACTCCATAGAGGTTTCAGGTCTTCCTTCTTGTGATGGAGCAGAAGATTACAAAAGGAATTAGTGTGGCTTAGATTACCACAGAAATAACAATAATCCTGAATCCGTTGATATCGAAACGTGACATAGAAAAGGTTTCCATCAAAATCAATTAATTTCTTCTTCCTCTTTAAGGGTTATCTAATGTCCATCCGTACCCGAATTTTCATAAAAGAATCTGGCCCATCAGTATTTGAATGATTAGTATCATACTCCAAGAAAGAACCAATAAAATTTCCCAACAAGGATGCCACTGGAGTAGTCATAAATCCCGGCTTCAAGTCACATACCTCAACCTAAATATCCACATAGAGCAGCGGAATAAGGGTTCCCCAGGTTTGATCGGGCTGAAAATGAGGAGGTGTTTATTAAACAACCATGGAGCCCTTGTGATTACACGTTCAAGATCAACAGAATGGAAGAATCGGAATAGGTACCGCTTGGCTCCCAAATCAGAAATTGCGATTCCCCCCAGAGGATGCCAAAGATCCGCAAACACTTGCCGCATAGAGAGAAAATTAATTCGGTTGTAAGTCAGAAACATACCGACCAAACAAAGCTCATAGGACACTGACGTCAACGAAGCAGAGTGTGAGATGACCAGTTCCTGGTCCTCCTCAGTCGAAAGAGATAGATGGGTGAAGTCGGCCTCCATGGCCGAAACAGCAAGAAAACAATTGGCCGGTGCAGTATAAGCCAAGCTTAATCGGTAATATCACCACTGGAACTGCCAGCGTAAAGACTCTGTTCGTGGCATATAGCAGAGAGGACAACACCGAGTACACAGACGCTACTCCAAAACCAGAAGACGCTCTCCTATAACCTTAAGCAATATCCCCTATGGTTGCTGTTGTGGCAGATATTAAGCAGACATGAATAGTGAGGAAACCCCTGTTAGACAGAAAAACGCAGCAGCAAAAACGGGCCTCGTGAAGACACTGCCCAAAGCAGAGAACATAGGAGACAGTACTGAAACAATCAGGCTATGAGACGAGAAGCAGGGACCACAATTCATTTTTCCTACTTATTATTAGGATTACATTTTCTATTTATCTATTCTTACTTGAGAAAAGATTATTTTTTAAAAAGAGTAAATTATATTTAAAATTTTATAATATTAATCAAAATTGGTAAAATATCAATTAAATTGAAAATTACTCATCCTTTAATCTACCCTTAACAATATTTAACATGCACCTCGTGCTTGTTCAGATAAGTTTCATACTTATACTTCAAACAGTCTTAACAGTCTTATCTCTAATTAGCAGGGGAAGTTTTCACTTATGTTTACTAGTGTGTAAAAGCAATTTAATGTATTTTACCATGAAGACCACCAAATTAAGAACCATGAAAAACACTAAAAAGAGTAATTGGTTCCTTTTAAAATTACAAAATAATTTTTAAGTAATTTAAATTAACATTTTAAAAATAAATAAAGTCGCTGGATTCAATTGAATAGGTTAAAAGAAGCTCATAAGTTCCTCTTTCAGACAGGAAACTCAAAAACCAGCCTACACAAGGAAATGTGAAACTATCTACCAAAGTCACACTAACAGTAACATACGAATCAAATCAAATAAATTCCAGCAAATCCCACAAATTCCGCAACCATATACAAAACCAAGACAAGAGATTTAGGGATCCTTTCCAGACAACAGAACCCCAGAAATTATACAGTGTAATCCACAGGCATACTTGTCTCCTAAGGTCCCAGCTGTTCCAAGTTAGTCTGTTGGTGGAGAAGACAGTGAAAGCTTCAAGAGGAAGCCAACCATTATTCCGATGAGCCCCACAACGAATGCAAACATGAGCGAGAAGCTCGGATCACTTTTCCGATATCGTCGCCTCTTCAATATGTCCTGAAATAAGAATCCAAAACAAAAATCATCAACAAGGTTGTGCTTCTGACTACTGAATTAAAAAAGAGGTGAATCACATTAAGTTATTCACCTTCTCTATATTAATGTGATTCACCTTCGCTATATTTCTTATGTCCAAATCAAATCAATTCCCACCAATATTAGGTAACCAGTTAAAGTAATATGCTCACCGGCCATTAGTTTAAAGCTTGAACCGGAAAGTGAATAAAATTAAAACAAGGACCTAGACTGAAGTACAAAGTATATACCAGTTCCTGTTGCAGTTGATGTGTTTGCCGAACAGCTGCATCCCTTTCATCCTTGAGACGCTGTACAGCCTAAACCCAAAAAAGAGAACATGTTTAATCCTAAACAGACATATATACTACAGAAGTAAAATAACAGATTGTAAGGGTTGTAAAGCTTTGAAACTTTAGACAGCTTAAGCCACAGTTTGCTCTAGCCCTAGCAAACAAAATTCCAAGACTAGACTAAGTGGTACCCAATTATCCAAGATTTTGGGAAAATTTCCTGCACTCTATACACGGAGTTATTCTACTGTTGTTCGTAATCAGATGATCGCTTCAGTGTTGGGCATGAAGGCGCTCGATGAGAGTAGCTGCAAGATATGTAGAAATGTATGCTAACCCACATCATTTTCTTTGTACAAGCCATCCCTTATGTGACATTGGTTCTTAAAATTTGCACACATCAACCTCATATGCTCAAATCTCAGTGAAGAAGGGGAAGGGGAATTTATTCCCCTTAAATTCCCTAGGTCCCATCTGCACCCGTATCTTTAACTGGTCTGAGGAAGTAATTTAGTCAAAGCGCAGACAAACTGACCCAAACGTCACCTTACCGCTAAACCCAACAAAAAGAAAAAAAATGAAAGCCAACTCACAGAACTAGGATCAGAACTTTGTGTGGAACCCCTTAATGCTTCATCTTCCAAACTCCCTTGAGCTGATGAGGGAGAAACATACACAACTCTGAGTTTGCACTCCTCTATGGTCTTTTCACCATTGTCCTTATTAAACTGAAGTCACAATCAAACATCAGTTGCATATAAATAAGATTAGTTCCAAAATAATACAATCTAGCTTACTAAACAAAAAATTTTGGATTCTTTTCCAAGTTAGCATTCTCACGAGATCTGGTGGAAGTTCATCAACATCAACATGTGGCTGCACCGTCGTACTCTGCAGGAGAAACTTATCCTTGCATTGCATATCTGGAGGGTATTCACGTTGAGCTTGAAGAGTAACTGAAGGCCAAAAGGTGATCAGTGGTTAATGTTCAACAAAATGAATAATTATGCCAACTGGAAAAAGAATAAAATAGCATAAAAGCGTGACAGAGATAATATACAAGCAATGGTTAATAACGATTCGAGCGAATTTATTCATCTATACACAAAAGATTTACAACATAACTTGGTGGTTGCTCAGCTTATCATTTTGATGCTAAAACATTTAAGCTTTAGAAAGCATCTCGTTTACATAAGGTCTATTTCTGGCTAAAAGGGGAAAAAAAGTTTTGTGAGCAACAGGCAGCACCTCTAATGACACATGAATCCCAAGGTTGTATAACACCACTGTTGGGTCTCACAAAGTACTTCTTAGGTGAAGTGGTTTTAACCTGAGACAAAAAGGCGAAGCAATCATAAAAAAGATAAGCAAGCATATAAGCAGCCATAAGCTTGCAGAGATGTATTCTATCGATAAAGGCAGAGTCGACCTTAAAAGCAACATGGTGCTCTGTATTGTTTGCAACTTTAAGGTCACAAAAGCTTTGCTTCTCCAGTTCAACTGATCAGATAAGCAACATCATAGTAAGTCCAAGAACTTGAAATTTTCGTAAGGATGCTGCTGGATGAAACAAGTGTACAGATCATATGATAACCCTTTTGTAATGGGCCTTGATGGTCACAATTACAGATTACAAGCTTATATAAGGAGTGATTACATTGATAATCATTAGCATACATCACTCACAATTCTATCTAGCACATATTCAAGCTTACGCATTCCAGTTCAAAACCCATACAGACGGTTAGCACAATCATTTTTTTTAGGGCTAAGTATATATTTCTATCAAAAAAAAATTTAGTATTAACAGTCATCAGGAATTGATATCCAAAATGCAACTTAATTTTTATCTGCTTTAACCCACCTTCTACAACAATGCATCACCAAGTAAACATATTTACCATATTGATATCGAGTACAATGCCTTAAATATGGCTGACAAACAAAGAACAATTTCAACATTTGGCACCTATTACAGGCAAGCAGCAAGTAGTGTGAAGTTGATGAAGAAGCTCATAATGGATGACAAGAGAGATTCATTCTTCACTGTAATAAATCAACTTTTCTGTTTAGGAGGCAAAAATCTTCAACCTTGCTCCTTATCTTAATCTCTTACAAGAATGTAACTACAAGGCAAGAATACATCATACAAGAGGTTCGGCATGCGAACTGTAACATATGAAAATTTTAAAAAGAAAAGATTGTCAGGTTCCAGCATATTGATGATTTGGGATTTCCATCCACATGTCAAGTTTGTTTAAGCTACTCCTTGCAAATATCATACAGCCTAGAAAATACTTCCCTTAAAATTGTAAACATTCATGGGTTGGAAAAGAAAATTCCTTAAAAAGATTCAAGCCACTCATAACACGGGGGGTAGGAGCAGAGACTATGAGCTAAACTATAAATCAAAAAGCCAAATGTAACCCTCAACTTTTAAATCTATGCACCTGTAAAGTTGGCCCTCAGCTTTAATTACAGAAAGCAGATAGCTTGCGATGTTTGATTATTTATATAGCTCTTATTACCACTTTAACAGCCCCAACTTGGATGAACATCTTCTCCATTATTGGAGTATTACAGTTTGAATCTTACAAGTTACTACAACAAGTAAAGATAGAACTTGGGAAGGACCAAAAGGTAACCATCTAATTCAAGAAACCCTAAGTTAAATAAGGCCGGCCAGTGAGTCCATTCGGAACAAGGTTAAACAGAATTTAGCACAATTCAATTGCAACTCCTCATGTCATGTGTTTGGAGCATCAGAATTATGGAATTGAAATTTCCACAGAATCAACATAATTTACTCCAATTATAACACATATTAGACCATCCTAAGTAATGTCTAAAACACTGTTATTTTATATGGTGGGGCAAATTAAGAATATATTAGGAAATGACGCATTCTTAATCAATTCCATCAGTATATCAAGCCAAAGATAAAGAAAAATTCATTTAGATTAAATTACATTATCGTTTATTCCAAACATAATGATTCATTTCATTTGAATTCCAAAATTAATTGGTTCAAATGCCAACTTGGTTACTAAGTAAACGCATGAATGTTCGTAACATGCCTTCTGAGACGCAACAAAACAAAGATAAAATAATGAAAGAAAGATGGCAGCAATTTTCCAACAAAACTTCCGATGGATCTCAAAGCTTAAGCAACAGCCAATAATTCAACAAATTCAAACATGCAAATCAATTATCAAAGAAGCTATCCAATTCACAAGAGAAACCAAACAAAAGCTGTCTAAAAATGGAATCATCCAAAATCGAATTATCATAACAGATACATATTGCCATTTCTCGAAGGAGATGGGATAAGGTGAAGAAGATCAAGAATAAGTGTATAGTTCAGGTTGATTCATTCGCACGAAAATTTCAAAGCAACCATCGCCCACATATATCTCATCTTGACACTCTCAATCTAATTGATCCAATCAATTAATTCTTTCTTCCCCATAACATGCACAGCACGCACAAATGACGTAATTTGACACGCGCACCTCAGGAAATGAACAAGATCCGTAAAACTGAATTTGGGATTCAATCCAACAAAAAATGGAATAGAAAAAGAAAAGGAGGAAACTTACAAATGAACCTGAGCTCGTCGGGATGTACTGTAACCATTCGAGAACCACCACCGGCGGTCATGTCGGCACCAACCAGTCACACACCAGATCAATCTATGAATCTCAAGCTCAAAATTTTTTCACAACCCAAATAAACCAACAACACACAAAACCAATCAAGACCCGCCAATCCACTCAGAAACAACAGGGAAACAAAGGCGCGACCGAACCAAAAGGAAAAAGAAGAAGAAGAAGAAAAAGAAGTCTCACTGAAAATTGCCGAGAGAGAGCGAAGAAACAGAAGAAGAAATCAAGAGAGACAAAGATGATGATATGTAGTTAAGAGGAATGTGGCGTTTGAATTGGGATTAGAGATATGGACTTTGATTAAATAAACAAAAAAGAAAACTTGGGACGATGTTTAAGGCGAGTATTTCGAGCTTGAATGGTCCGTCCTTGTCTCGCTCGCTCTTACACTAGATGAAGAACAAGAGGAGAGAGGGTAGTTTGGTGATTACGTGCAACTTTGGGGTAAGAATGTAGACATGACAGACGGGGCTTACCTTGACTTGTACAATTCGGCGAGAGAGAGAGAGAGAGAGAGAGGTACGACACGTGGCCATCATTTATGAAGCTTACGCCCGCTTCCAATGCTACTAATTACTTATTTGGGTGACCAAGCTGGATGTGGGACCCTACGATGTGTCACTGTGCTGTTCTTTTTTTTTTTTTTGATTACCTCTGTTTTTTTCGTTTTTTAATTTCTTCAATTTTATTTTTATATATCATTGATAATTATTACACGTAAGATAAAATTAAAGATAAATTATTTTAATTAATTAAAATTTATTTTTATTTCTTATATAATATTTGTTAATAAATTATCAATAAAAATTATTTTAAATATATTTTAATTGTTAAATTAAATATTTTGAATTGATAGTAAATCTTAGTATATAAGACATAAACAAAAAAAATCACTTTTCGTCATTTTCATATATTTTAAAAATTAAAAATATTTTTAAAATAAAAATAATATTAATATTAAAAATTCAAACAAACAAATTTTTTTACTAAATTTGAAAATAAACATAAAAATAGAAAAATCTCTTCACTTTAGGACAAACTGAGCTTTCGGTGTTGTAATGCGAGAACAAATTGAAGAGTAACAGACGTCTGTACGAGAACGAAGGGCTGTCTTTAACTAGGAATTTCATTCCAAAAAACGACATAGTTTTAATTATGTTATTAAACACCATCCTTTAGTTAATTTTTATTAGTTATGTTAATTTGAATTGGCATGTATTGGTGCTAGAACACGTGATAATAATAAACTTAACAGACACACTAACGTCAAGTTATAATTTAAAAAATTAAAAAATTAAGTATTTAATTGTCGTTTTTTTAAATTTGAGCTATAATTAAATAAAGTTTGAAATTTTTTGTAATTATCCAAAAAGTTAGTAAAAACACAAAATAAATATAATTTTTTTAGTTTATTACAAAGATAATTAAAATATCTTACTTTTATAATTTCTTGCTAACATTTCACGTTCTACACCTAATGGTGCCGTTTTCAAGCATCATTACGCCTAAAAACAAAACAGATGCTTGTATGCACAAGGGAACAAGATATGCAAGACACGAAAATGAGAAACAAAGATAGGTTTGCTTAAACGCAATATCAATTTTGTTCTCTGAGCTTAAGTTGCACCTGAGCAAGAAAATGAAAGTTGGGATGTGGAGAGAAAGTTCCAACCAAAATTAATTACTCACCATGATTGAGACATTAGGAATTAAATAAGGTGCTTGAATGCACATACCTTTCAAGAATGGAGAGGTGTTACATATCTCCAAGTTGAGGAGATTAAATAAGGTGCAATCATGGAGGCGCTTGAATGCACATACCTTCCAAGACTTGAGAAGAGTTGCCAGAATTGGGGTTCTAAAAATCAAGCAAACCTACGATTAAGCCAAATCCTGATTTCATCTAACCTTTAGCTAAAGCAAACCCCTTCTCTGCAATGCATTTTCGGTTTTCGAGGTAAAGAGATGCAGGTATTTGGTCATAATGCTTCTACTTTTAACAATGGTCGATCCTCATCAGCCAACCAGATACATTATAGCACCCTTGTTCAACCAAAACAAGTTAGCTTAGAACAATTCTCCATGCATCAAGCTTTCCAGATGAACCCCCACGGTTCAGATTTTATTTTGCATTTTAGTCAAATTTCTTGTATCGATCTATACAACCAAACTTCTCCCACCTAAAAAGTGGTCTTAAGCAACTTCAACTGATAGAACTTAATAGAAGCAGAATGATAGAACCTGAATTCGAAAGTAGATAACGATAGCATCGAAATAACACGATATATAATTGTCGATTTACAAATATCGGCATAAATTTCCTGCACAGGAACTAGACATATCTGCAAAAGAGGTTCGCATTAAATGACAAAATGCAAGAAGGAAGATCCATCGTTTCCCCTTACAGAAATTTTGACTAACTTGAAAATGAAACACTGAAAATGCAGTAATATGGTTCTTGCTGTATTTGGGCAGTCAAGATTAGCCCTTCTCAGAGAAAGAACATATGAGTGGCCGCATATATGTTCATTTAAAAGTCGACAACCTGGGGAGCTTGTCTCTAAGATAATACAATCTTGCCCGTCTGACTTTTCTGTGGTTGACTACTCTTATCTCCTTGATATTTGGCGAGTAGCTACAATAGTAGAAGTGAACACTATTAATGTCATAGTCTCATCAAAGTCAAATACTGTATGAATATAGTACTAAAACACTTAGCTTGACTACCAAATTTATCTAATCTCAAATATTGAATCCTATAGAACATAATCACACAAAACTATATCGGTCTTCACAAAAGTATGATATTGCAAGTCGGAAGTACTCACACAGGGAATACAATTTCAACCCCTATGCCGGCAATAACCCTTCGAATTCTAATCGTTGTGTGGATTCCAGCATTCTGCTTAGATATTACAATACCTTTGTAAACTGAAAGCCTACGCCTATTCTCAGGAACTTCCTGTAAGTAAAAACACATGAATCAATATCCAAAGTGGGCTAATAGAAAAAGTTATAACATCATTAATCATGATGCAGTAAGCACAAGTAGCAAGTTACCAGTTTAATCTCCACTATATCCCCAGTCCTAATATCTGGTGTTGGTCTTTCCTTTTGTGATGCCTCGACTGCTCTTTTGTTCAGTATCTAATTAAAAGAAAAGTGGTGTTATTCACAACAATAAGCAACATTCTTAGTTAAATGTACAAGAAAAACTCTCCCCAAGAAACCTCAGTCCGATCATAGAAAAAAGAAAACTTTCAATCGTCCTACTTGGTTTAGTTCCAATTCCTCTTTGAACACTCCTACTTTTAAAAAGCTAAGAAAATTACCCCCATTATCTCTCCCAGCTTTACACGAGGCTTTCTGGGTTCTTTAACTGTTTCATCAGCCTTAACCTCCTCCCCTTCTTCAACAACATCCACTGGCCCTTCTTCTTCCCCAACATTTTCGTTATCCACCACCGTTTCACCCCCACCGGATACTGACTCCTCCGCCCTCGCGACAAAACTCAACCTGGAAAAGACCGCATTGATTCCTTGCATAGAGCTCGACCCCACACGAGAAAACGGACTACCAGAGCTCAGACGGCAAGCTCGTTTGACATTACAGGAGAACCCCAGTCTTCTTGGAGGAGGAAGCTGAACTGGGGTTCTGGGAATTACAACTAATGCCTGGAAAAAACTCAAAAAAATCATTGAAGAAGTTCACAAAATCAAATAACCAACAAATAGGCACAGATAGACAAGTGAGTGCGGTCACCTGAGGGAGAATCTTGGAACCCATTTAGGGGAAGATGGTGAGGATATAAGAGCTTTGCAAATAAGGCGAAATTGGGGAGAATCAATGGTAAGCCATGACCGTCAAGAACCGGCTGGTTAGGGAAATTGAGGAGAAAATGGCTTATCCTCTTGCAGCGGCCAGTCGGGTTCTATCCTTTTGCAGTTACACGTGTAAGCTTTCAATGGATTCGGAGCTCTTCTCGGGTCGAACCTCTGAACTTAATGTCCCAAATTCAGGCGAATATTAATTAATCGCTCCTTTTTCCTTTTTTTTTTTATTACAAGGGAAAGCAAATATAAACGACCATGGCGTAACTCCTAGAATCAATGTTGTGAATACTGTATCGAGTTTGATGTCGGATTAAATTTTGGAATAAAATTATATCAGTATTGGTTGATATTGGGTATTATTTTAAAATTTTTTTAAATTTATGAAATAGTCTCTAAAATTTTTAAAAATTACAAAATAGTCTATATTAGTATATTATACAGTTATACTGTATACTTTATTAGTTTACTGTTTACATCAACCATGCTTTTAAAAATCTTAATAATAAATAATAATGACAACTAATATGAAATAACAATAATTTTTAAATATTTTACATATAAATAATAACCACAATTAATATAAATAAAGACAATTAT
>JAOTAX010000001.1:23709460-23720540 GCA_025629825.1 Erythroxylum guanchezii
TAAGTTTTATTTAATTTATAATTATTATTAGTAATAAAATATTTATTATTATTTTAAAAACTTTGAAAAAAAAGGGAAGGAAGGAGAGGGAGGGAGGGAAATTTTGAAAATTTTGCAAAAAGTCTCCCAATTTTTAAAAATTTTCGGTACCGGCTGATATTTGACCGGTATTTTGAATATCGGCCGGTAATAACCGATATTTTTCACTGGTACCACCTACACCTGTACTGGCATCGGTTTCCGGCCAGAACAGTACGTACCGGCCGGTACGGTACGAAATACAAAACATGCCTAGACCCTTATGAAGGGTTTGATTGTACAAGGTTTCATTTAGGTCTCGAGAAAGTACATCCAAAATGCTTAGTGGTGGCTCCCAAATGATATGCATGCCTTGCTCAACGGAACGGGCTAAATGAGCCAATTATTCCGCACATTGATTCCCTTCGCAATGTGTATGCTTAAGTTGCACCTCCCATGTTCAAAGAATCAAGTCTCGGATACCTGTCACCAAAAAAGAATTTCCAGTCAGATTACTTTGGGATGAAAAAAGAATATTAATAACTTCTAACGAGTCCACTTCCGCTATCACACGCTTATAGCCCCAATCTCATGCTAGCATGAGCCCTGAATAAACCCCCCAGAGTTTGGCAAACAGAGGGTCTTCGACGTCAATATTCTGTAAAAAGCCGACACATCAGTGCTCCTGGCAGTTCCTTATCACTTTGGCGGCTGAAGTAATATTGTACCCCGGTTTCACTGTACCATCTATATTAAACCTAACCCATCATTCGATAGGTTTAGTCCACCCTACTAGAGTACCGAACGGTATCCCTTGGCACTGAAAGACCCGGTTTTCTATCGCACTGACTTGTGTGATCCCAATAGTATAGTCCATGACAATGTTAATCATGTCGATAGGCCAAACAAAACCCGGCTTAAAAATGTTGAGATTACGCAATTTCCAAATAAACCAACAGGCGACACTAAAAATAGTAGGTCATGCTGCCTGATTCAGTTGCACGTGATGCCTAAGGTTTGTCGTGAGCCATATTCTCTCCTCCTGACTAAAGAAGACCCCACCAACCATGTCATGAGAAAATTTGTGTCAAAAGGATTTAAACCAAGATCCAAACTTTTACTGTATGTTTGGTTCAATTTTTGGAGGTTAAAAAAGTTTTTTTTTCATCGCACAAATTATTGTAAAGAAAAGTAAGTATTTAGCTATCCAAATTTAAAAGCACTTTTTAAATAAAAATAGTTTTTTTGAAAGTTAAAATATAATTTTTTAAAAAGGTCAAATTTAGAATTTTTCAAAAAAATTCTTCATTTTAGCTTTTTAGGTAAACATTTTTCCGCCATTTACATTTATATTAGAAGTTAAAAAAGTGACCGGCGGTTTTGTTCTTTGGTTTATGTTTTGTTCTATTTTCTCAAAGAAATAGCAAAAACTAATCTTCCCAAATTATGTAATGCACATACGCATTCTCTAGTCTTTTTAAGCCACGTATCAACTCTCTAATATATTCAACAAGCCTCTCATGCCTTATTATATATAGTCCATTTATATTTAAAACAACATAAAAATAGTTAGAAACAAAAATTAGTTAGTTGCAATAACTAATGATAGTAACATCGGTGTACTAATTTGACAATCGACCAATACTAATATGCTATATTGGTCAATTAATATGACATACAAGTTTATGGTACATAATTTTTCACCTCTGCTGGTATATTGGTTGAGTTCATATAAACAATTGTTGATCGATTTCTCTGAAAATAATCGACCACAAGTATACATTGATCGACAATAGCCTATCACACCTATACATTAGTCCATCGATGCGTTTGAAAAGTGTTTTTAAAGAAATCATCAAGTTCTTTCAAAAATCAATCACAATCATTTAAGTAAAACTTGATTTAAAACCATTTCAAATATTCCCCATAGTATATATAAAAATTAAGAAGATTTTCCTTGAAATCTAAACAAGTTTTCTCTTAATTATGAAAAGATTATACATTATATTCTATATATAAATGATTACAAAATAATTGGGCCTTTAATTTATCAAAAGATAAGGTTATAAGAAGGATTACAATAATTTGACTAAGTCTTGATATATTTGATTCCTCCTCTTTTTTTTTTTTTTGGTTATTTATTGAATTACATATATACTCCATTTTGCTTATTTTTTATTCATTGATTATTAATTTATTTATTTAGAAATAACCTCTTTACTAATTAGAGTAAGGTTATATACTATTAAACCTCCTCAAAATTTATAATAAGTGTTGTTGTTGATTCTTAATTTATTCAATTGACTCCTTCGCTACCTTACATTTTTATTGAACTTCATCTTTTACATATTTCTTAATTCGATTATAATAGAACTGCTAATATCACCAAAATAAATTCATTAATAATAATATATTTTGTAAGCATAAAAAAAATCACAGATTGAGGCCTCACCTAGTCAACAATCTCTCATTTTTTGATTATAACAAAATATTTGTGATATTAAAGAAAATAATTGATATTAAGCTTCTCCAATGTTAAAACAATATGTAATGTATGCTCTCATTTAATCTATAAATCATGAGTGATTAAGTTTTAATATCCCAATTCTCTCCCCTTTTTGTCAACAATAAAAAAGGGTAGATAATAATCTTATAAGAATTTTAAAAAAACTCCTTTCTCTTTTTTCAAAGATTCTATCGTATGGGAAAATTGTAAATACAAAGCATGTATGAAATCAATGATCAATTTTTATAATTCCATGTACTAAATTCAAACATCAATCTTTCTTTATCCTCCTATGTATGTATTACATTGCTCTATTCCTCTAAGTGTGCATACCAAATAAATATTTATATGAAGGTAAGTAGTTACTTTTTTTAACATATCATCACTAGTTGCATCCTTTTCTTTCTTACTTAGTTCAACAATTGACAGATACATGTGAATTACTCCAACGTAATTGGGAGGTGCATCTTCAGCAGGTATATCGTGAAGGAAACCAGTGTGCAGATAATTTGGCCTCATTTGCAGCCCTAGCCAGTCCAAGACTGCATATTCTTCAGGAACCTCCATGGCTAATAATGGAGCTCATTTACCGAGACAAGCAAGGAGCATTATACTGCAAAATATTGCGCTAGTTAACTCGTTTTTTAGATGTTAGTTTTTTTTCTTTGTAAAAAAAAACAATTGATCTTTTAATATGATTTTTTTTTATTTAGCTTATGTGTCACAATTGGTAAATTTCTTTTAAAATTAATTGTTAGAGATATCATTAATGTTTCTCATTTGATATATATAGAAGTGATACTACTTGTTGGCATTCATTTAGATCCATTTGATATTAACCTTAAAAAAAAACAGAAGATCAAAGTGTTCTAGTTACTTACATAAACTTGCATCTTTGAGAGTTAGTTCTTAAACCGTTTTTAACTTATATTCTTTAAGATTACTTAACAAACATTGTCTCAAAAAGCAATCTCTAATGTATACATCCATAATCATCCAAAAATAACCTTGTATGATAATAATTAAAAGTATTCATGTCATGTGAGAAAGACTTATAAAATTATGGCTTATATACATTTTTTTTATGCGTGAGGGGTATGAATCTCTTACATATCGTTATCATCATCATCAAACTCAGTTTGAAGTTCCGCAGTGAGGCAGAATCTGGGGAGGTCTTATAGTACGCAGCCTTACCCCTACAAAGTAGAGAGACTGTTTCCCGGTAGACCCACATGCAAATGTGACAGGTGAAAAATGATGCAGAATAACATAAGTAATAATTAAAGAACTGGCACTCATAAAAATTTAGTAATTAGAATCGCACTACTAGACAAAACGGACATACCTGCTGGTTGGCCAAATCCAAACTCTATGAAGACTTGAATTCACAATAACAAATCAATAATCGTAAAAACAAAGCATGAACTGAAAGATATCCCTATAATAGAAAATTGCAGATCCAATTGAACCATAAAACAGAAACAAACTGATAACCAAATCGTATCAATGTTAAAAGAAGAATCATTAGGTTTCTTACATATATGAGAAATTAAGACCTCTTCTTATGTGATAGTGAGGATTAACAAGAGATTTAGCATATAACATGCTTTTTTGAAAAATAAAAATGTGACCTATGGTGATTTCGAGCAAATGTCATACTTCTTTATTTATCACATTGTATATTATGATGATGAACTTATTTTATGTCATTTTGATGAAAAAGAAGAACATGTGAATGACAAGAATAACAACGCTCTTTTTGTGTGATCTTGCATAAAAGTTGTTCCTATTTTTGTCTTGTGAACTATTTTTAGGTTTAGGATGTGAACCATACGTAAAAAATATGGATCTTTTTTACCTTGATACATAGAAGATAATGTACAAGTATTAAAATGTTTGTCTATTTATATGCTTATATGATGACTTGGGCAATAGCTCATCATTATAAACACGATTTCTCCTTTCAAAAATTATTTTGGCAATAAGTGGTGTGCTATAATAAGTGTACTCAATCTTATGCTTATCATTTGAGTACTTTTAGGCTCTAAGCATACTATTCAATTTTTTACTGGTCATAGCAAATTTAAAAAATAATTTTATGATTGATCTCCTTCTTTAATGCCTCAATTTATTTATTTATCTATTATTATTATTATTATTCTTTATTATATACATTAATCATGGAAGACTCATAATGCGATTAGCAATGAGAAAAGCGGGTTTTTGCAAGGCGACAGGTAATAGCAGATTATGGTCACCATCAGGTATATATATATTGTTTTTACTGCCAGTCTTTACGTATTTACTCTTTTTAACCTACATCACTATTATCCTGTCACATTATGCATGTGGGCCTATTGGAAACAATCTGTCTACAATGTAGGAGTAAGGCTGCGTACTATTAGGCCCCTCAGACCCTGCTTCATTGCGGGACTTCAGTGTATGATGATGATAACGGTAATCTTATACAACAACTCATGCTTATTGTCATTGGTAATAACCATACTTTTAGGTTTTATCATGTCATAAATATCACATTTAATTTCTCATATTGATGCATCTAAGAGCTTTAAAATCTCTTTATGCTTGGAAGATAATTTCTTCCTTTTTAACCTTATAACATTTAGGCATCCAACTCAGCCGTCATACGGAAGTTCAACATTGAAATCATACCATCATAAAAATTCCAGGAAGAGGGTGCCCCATCCTTATTATCATAAAGTGCATACTTATGACTATATATTTTTGGATTTCTCACTACTTAAAGTTGTGGTGTCATCTTATATGGCCTTAAGTACTTTCATTTCTTCTTTAATAATTTGTCCCTCTTCTTTTTAAAGATTTTATTGAATTTCTTTACGATGAGTTTTATATAACTCTCATCACTCTCACTTGTGGAGATTTTCTCGTTACTAATTTTCTCGTTTTTAGAGATTTTAAACATTACACTCCTTTTTATTGGATCCACTTCCTCTTCACACAGTCATTTATATTTATCTTATATGTGAGGAGTGATCCAACTAGCTCTTTCAATGATAAGGTGCTCAAAATTTTGGTTTCTTGTATGGTCGCCACTATTACCTCCTAAACCTTTGGTAAAACATGTTAGAAATTAATTCATTATGTTCCATATAAAACAACTCACATTAATGCACAAATATACTTGAGTGGTTCTTTCATGCGTTATTTCAAGTGTATCTGTTGATAGCCTAATTGACATGTTTTGTATGTATGTTATTTTGTATTGTCTTACCTATTTTTTATTTTAGTTTTATTTATTTTTTATTGTTTCTCTTTATTATTTATTATCGTTTTTTTAAATTTTATATTATATAATTTTTGCACTTTTTTATTTAATTATTTTTACTATTTAATCACCTTTTTATGTTTACTTGATTTAATTGTTTACTTATTTTATTTTTTGCATATGTATGCACATCCATTTATATTGTTGTAGTATCGTTATGATGCAATGCATGCGGATCTATCGGAAATAGTTTTTTTATTAAGTAGAGGTAAGGCTATGTATTATTGGATCTCTCTAAACCCTACGCCTTAACGGAACTTCCATTAGGTGTCGATGATGATGATGTTGATAGCCTCAATTAATTTAGCCTATGTAGACTACAAATGAAAGTGACCCCAATACTAAAATTCTTAGAGGTCATGTAACCAGAGAATTCACACACACGAAAATTAATTGAGAAGTCCAGGATTCAAGAATTTTGGATAGTTAATGCTCTATTGACATATTTTCTTTTAAAATAGCGCAATAAGACAGTTAGCTAAAATATAAGGGAATGAACTGGAAGAAAGAGATACTTAACAAGAATATGACTAAGTGAACTGGACGTTGAATACTTTTTTTTTTTTTTTTGCTTAAAAGGGAAAGGTAATTACAAAGAGCGTATAGGGAAACATAGGTTCGATTGATCCTCCAAGAGGATTACATGACACCCAATAAGTGTAGTGTTAAAATCAGTTGTGCCGAGCTTAAATTGTCTGACATAAGTGCTAACCAATTAGCGCATTTGTTTCCCTCACAATAGATATACCGTGGCACCACTGTCCAGTTACGTGATAACAGTTCGTGGATCCAAGTGGCGCAGAGCCTTTCCTTGACTAGACGTTGAATAGTTAATTGAGGCTGAATTCTTGGAAATGAAAGTTAAGGAGAAAGTGTTAGGTAATTAGCTCAAACGTAGGGAAGTAGGCAATTATGACAAAAGTCGCTTAAGGATAACGAGACTAAATTGTTGGGTGTTGCAATCGTCTTGCTTCATTATAGGTGATAGAATAACCCTTTATAAATCCTTTTAAAGTAAAGAGTAACCATAAAGTGTAACCTTATCAATTTCTCCAATTAGAGCAAGTATACAACTCTAAAAACTCTCTCTTCCTCACACCAACGAACAATGACTTAATATGTGTTGTATAATGCACACTTTAGTCTTTCAAGGCTTTTAACAACTCTTTATTATACCTAAGAAACTTCTCACAACTCATATGAAATCTATTTATACTCAAAGCAACCTAACAAAGTTAGAAACAAAAATTGTTATAACAATTAGTAATAATTAATGACATTGGTTGATTAATATAACATATAACTCTATAGTATGTATAATTTAACTTAATGCTTGTTTGGTTTAACTTTTGGAGGATAAATAAATACTTTTCCCTACCACAAAAGCTAATTTTAAGAAAACTGAATATTTGGCTGTAAAATCGAAAAGCACTTTTTTCATAGAAATAGCTTTTTTGAAAGTTGAAATACAGCTTTTTGAGAAGCTCAAATTTGAAACTTTTCAAAAAAGTATTTTTTCAGGTAGATTTTTCAGATCAATTAATAAACCTATTTTTTACTTCCTTTTATCTTTATGTTTTACACATAATTTTCGCAATACCTACAAACATATATTCACGTTTATTTTGAGATTTATATAATATTATTTGACTTTTTTATATGTATTAATATTTATTTTTATATTAGTTTTACTTATATTATAATCTATATAAAGGATTTGGTTAAATATATTTTTATTTATGTTTTATATGGTTTAAAATTATATAATAATTAATATATTGTGCTTTGCATATTGTTTAATATATTTTAAATAATATTTATATGCATAAATAATTTTTATTACAAAATAAAATATAGTTAAAATTAAAATTGCTTTTTATTTTTATGTTGCCAAACAGTCTATTGTATGAAGTTTTTTCAAAAAAGTTCTGTTTTAAATGACAACCAAATAGTCAACTGACTTCTTAGAAAAGCTCTACTTACAAAAATTTTACTAATAAAAGCTCTACTGATATAAGCTTATCCCAACAGGCACTTATTCTAATACACTGGTTGATCACATTTAGACAATGGTTGACCAATGTCTCTAAAAATATCATCTTAGTTAACCACATTTATATATAAATTTATTAATGTGCTAAAATATTATATAGATTTTATCAAGTTGCTCGCAAAGATTTTATCAAGGTGTTCTAAAAGATCATTCCACATTCTTTTGACTAATGGTTGATTCAAAATTAGTTAAATATTTCAAAAGAATATTTTAAAGATTTTTTAAAGTTAAAACAAAATTTCTTTTGATTACGAAGATGCAACATGTCCTATATGCAAATAATTATGTAATGATTAAACCCCTAATTCATTGAAATGACCTGAGGTAAAGTTATAAAAAATATTGCGATGATTTGATTAAGTTTTGATATGCTTAATTCCTCCTTATTCTTGGTATTCTGCTTGAATTGTATATGTGTTCTATTTTATTCATTTTCTCCATTAATTGATTATTCTTTTTTTTTCAATTGATTCATTTACTCACTTTATCCATCAATTTAACTTCATCTTTTACATATTGCATCATTTTATTATAATAGAATTACTAATATTATCAAAATATAATTTATTATTAATAACATGTTTTGTTATCATCAAAGTATATATATATATATAAAACAATCTCACTTAGTCAATAATTGAATTAAAAAACCAATAATTAATATTAAACAAAAATATAAAAAGTGAATCATTGATTACATAATTCTATTTATTTTCATTTTTATCTTCTATAATCCAGCTAATTAGTCACATGCAAGATAATTTTTGTTTGTTAATCATGGGAACTTAGTCAAACTTATGAAATTAATCTAACTATTTAAATGAAATTAAAATATAATAAGGTTTTATAACTAAATTAAAATTTTTAATTGATGATTAAGTTCAAATTTAATAAAAGCAATCAGAATTAAAAATTCATTTATGTCCTTAATTATTTACAAATTTAGTGAATTTAAACTTTCGATTAATCTTTTTTATATTTGATTGAAAATAATATATGATAGAGTAAAAGCTTAATTTTAAAAAAAAATAATTTTTTCCAAAACCAGCATTTTTCCGCGCCGTCAAATTTTTAGAACATCATATTTCTCGCGTTATTGAGACAATGGAAAAACCGAAAAAGAGAATATGACACCTATTAAAGTCCCAAGCTTTACTTGTGCCACGTGGCATCAAATAAGTAATCCAACAGGAATAAGATCTTCTATCCAGTTTATAGTGTCTTATTGTGTCTAATGAATCTTAGTCATTTATTTATGTAGGTCATACGTAAGTTCCACATAAATAAACGTAAAGTCCGCATAAATAAATAACTAAAATTTAGTGGACACAATAAGACACTATAAAAACTGGACAGAAGATCTGTACTCAACCCAACGCTACTTCACTCACACTACTCACCGTCACGCAAACCTACGTGGCATGGAAGCAAACTAACCGCATTTTGAGATGACCTCAATGTTTGTAACGTGTCCTCGCGCAGTTGCAGACGTCCCGCCATTCTCTCTTTCCCTCACGTCTTCTCTGATCTATCTGTCTTTCTCTCAAAAGATAAAAAAAGGTCTCATTCATTGATGATTTCGCCTTTTCTAAACCGGCAATCCAATCATGATCCTACATTGGTTTTCTTTCAAGTTCGATTATTGCTTCCTTTTAGAGGGCAAGTTTTTTGCTTTCTTCTCATTTTTTTGATTTTTCTCCTCCTGGTAAAAATACGAAATGCTGTTTATTTTATAGCAAGGTCAATACTTTTTCACGAAAGTTGAAATCTTTCAATGTAATCTTCTTTGGGGCAATTTGGATTTGGTTGAATAGAGATGTCTAGCAATTTTGACACTGTGAGGCAAACCCCACCTGGGATTTTGGTTATAAGAAGCTTAAGAGGCAGAGACTGGAGCCTGAATACGTATAGGTACATAGTTTTGTTGATTACTTTCGTAGCATATACTTGTTATCATGCATCTAGGAAACCGAGTAGTATCGTCAAGAGTGTGTTGGATCCTGAGGCAAAACAGTTGCATGAGTATCCATGGCCACTTGGCAGCATCTTTGTCAAGGATGAATTCAGGGTTAGGAACAAGGATAGGTTGAAGTCTGAAGGTTGGTATCCGTTTAATGGAAAAGATGGGACTTCCAAGTTGGGTGAGATTGATTTGGCTTTTCTTGCATGTTACTCTATGGGTATGTATGTTGCTGGACATTTGGGTGACACATTGGACTTGAGGTTGTTTTTAGCGTTTGGGATGATTGGAAGTGGCATTTTTGTGGGTTTATTTGGGATGGGATACTTTTGGAACGTTCATGCTTTTTGGTATTTTTTGGTAATGCAAATGGTTGCTGGGTTGTTTCAAGCCACAGGTTGGCCTTCTGTTGTGGCTGTGATTGGGAATTGGTTTGGAAAAAGAAAGAGGGGGTTAATAATGGGCATTTGGAATGCACATACTTCAGTTGGAAATATTAGTGGCTCCCTTCTTGCTGCTAGTGTTTTAGACTATGGTTGGGGATGGTCTTTTATAGTTCCAGGTGCCTTTATTGTAATAGGAGGAGTGTTGGTATTCTTGTTCTTGCCTGCTTATCCGGAGGACATTGGATTCCCTTGCCCAAATTACGCTGCAGCTAGTGATTTAGAAGGCCAGGCTCGGAAAGATAGCACATTGGAAGATAAACAGAGTACTGTTGCTCCTTGTGGATCAGGGCTTAGGACAAGTGTTGGGCTAGCTGAAGCTTGCTTAATTCCAGGAGTGATACCTTTTGCACTTTGCCTATTCTTTTCCAAACTTGTAGCTTACACGTTTCTGTATTGGCTGCCATTTTATCTGAGCCAGACAGGTAATTGCTTCCAGTTGACTCTGTTACTGATTGCAATTTAGATTTTTACTCCAAATGTATCATTTTGTTAAATGTTTTCTGATTTTAATTAATGTTTCTGCTATGCTATTTCGACAGATCTTTGCAACAAGGTGAGAAGAAATTGCTAAAGTTGTTCATTTCTCACAATTAAGAGAAGTCTTTTCTAGTGTTGGTTACAATTGTTTAATATTACACTAGTAGCATCTTTGCACGCTTGTTTTGAAGTTTGGAACATACAGTCTGGAATTTTTTGGCACTTGATGACAACGAGATGAAGTTATGCTCCTGATTAATGAGCTTTTGTCGGTATCATTCTTATTGGTATTTTGCATAAAATCTAATGAGAA
>JAOTAX010000001.1:23753187-23764717 GCA_025629825.1 Erythroxylum guanchezii
ATAATTTTAAACCATATGAAACATAAATGAAAATATATCTAATCAAATCTTTTATATGAATTATAACATAAGTAAAATTAATATCAAAAATAAATATTAAAATATATTTAAAAAGCCAAATAATATTATACAAATCTCAAAATAAATATTCAAGTTGAGTAAATAGTTAAATAAATTAAATTATGCATTTTATTGTAATAGAGAAGATGAGTTTGCAAGATAAACGTGAAGATAAGTTTGTGGGTATTGTAGGAATTATGTGTAAAACATTAGAGCGAAAGGGACTAAAAAATAGACTCATGAATTAATTTGAAAAATCTACTCGAAAAAATCATTTGAGAGGTTTTTTTTAAGGAGCTTATTAAAAAGTTGTATTTTGACTGTTAAAAAAATCATATCTATTAAAGAAGTATTTTTTATTTTACAGTTAAATACTCATTTTTAAAAAAAATTATGATGAAAAAAAGTACTTATTGACCTTCTAAAAGTTCATCGAAAGAGGCACTTATATGGGTACTTTTTGGCCTCTATTAATGACTTTACTAGTAAAATAAATGTTTGTCTTTTGCATAAGAGTACGAAGCTTTCTATTGCTTTAAAAAGTTGTATTTTGGTACTTATTTAAAGTTGTAGTTTGGTACTTAATTTTTAGCTTCACTCAATTCGATCACCCCAAAATTAACAATTAAATTTTAAGTTAATTAGATTTTGCATTAAATTCGAGAGTATAAGGTAGCTCAAATTGATCTGTTCAAATTAATTTGAACAAAATAATTGAAGAATAGATGGATTAAAACGGCATCATTTTATAAAAAATTTCATCCCGTTCAAAGTTAAAAAATTCGGAATTGTTCTAACTCATTATAAATTTCATCATTTTATAAGAAACATGATCCATCTGTGAGTCAAAATTTTGAATAATTCCAACTTGTTGTCAATTCTATCTGCGGTCTCTTACGGTACCATGCGATGTCAAAATTAGTAAGATAGTCCTTTTAATTTAAGTTGAAGAAAAGTAATAGATAAAAGTTACTTTTCTCCTTTTTCATCATTTGTATTGATATGAACAAAATCGACAGATTCGAGGTTTATCAGTCATCAGGAAGGACTAGGCAAGCAGCAAGAATTTGCCAGTCCCTGTCTTTCAAGGCTCAAACTCAAGGCTTTTGCCTTGCTAGTATACAATTGCTTGACATTGGACCTCTGTTCATTCACCAACTTCAGTAAACTCCTCTTGGCATTTGCTCGGAATGGACAATTGGATGCCAAGAACCCATCGACCAAGTGCAGATAAGCCTCCAAGTCATGACAGCACGCCACGTCAGCATTTGGCTTCAGATACGGCGACATCTTCGAGTCCACACGTAGCTCCGTCCCCACATGAGTGTAGGCCAATGGCGTGATGTTATCGTCAAAACCTTCCACCATAGGTAACCCTGGAACTCTGGTGATGACGTCTTGATTATTCACTATACGTAAAACCTTGACATTATTATTATCGTTGATTTGGTTCGCAAAACCTCTGTTTCCGACTCTTGGTCCTCCGAAAGAGAAGACTGCAATGGGTGGCATGGAAGGTGAACATGTACTTAGTTCATCGCCAACCAGTATTGCCAAGGCGGCTCCGAGGCTGTGGCCTGTTACGGTAATGCTTAGTGGCTCACCTTTGTAGAGTTCGACCAGCCTTTTTACCTCCTCTACGACGGACTCGGCTAGGCTGGGGACATGAGCTCCTCCGGTTTTGTAAAGGCTCAAGAACCCACATTCGACCTTGGATTCAGTTTCTTCGTCACAACAATCTTGGGTGTATTCCACTAACTGGGCTCTCATGTTCTCTGCCCATTCCAGGCACGTTGATGTCCCACGCAGAGCAATCACTATATCTCTCCGACCCATCCGTTGGATCTCACGCCGGTCGTCGCAAACCGCCACATAACCCATCCAACTCGACCTTTGGGTCATCCAACTCAGATCCGGAGCGAAATCATCAACCCACTTGGGAAGTCCGACGGAGGACGTGGCGTAAAGGCTTTTAGTCACTTTATAACTTCGGTCCGGCAAGGCCACGGGGTGCGGCAAGGGAGGTTCGTCGGCTGACAAGGCAGGGTTGGAGTGGAAAGAATGGTAAGCTGCTTGAACAAACTCTCCGTACCTCACTACCTCTCGCCGGAGATTCTCATCGAGAGGGTCAAGAAGCCCCAACCAGTCATTACAACCGTGGTACTCTCTCCACCGGGAGCCGAGATTGTTCCTCGGTGAATACTCCGGCGTCTTGGACAACAGTCGTTGAAGCCTGTTCATATGCCTTGGTGACATTTCTTCGGCTGCTTTCCTCTCCGGCCAAACTCTGGGGACATTGAGTCCTTCAAGTAGAGCTCTACCTCTATTGACCCACGACCCGTTACCGGAAACTTTAGGAACTGGTCCAACTGGTAAAGATTCAGCTTGGTTAGGCTCTAGAGATTGTTTCGGGAGTAGCTTCTCAAGATTGGCAAGATGTTGCTTGTTCAATTCATACGAAACAGGTTTCACAGATTGTGAAGTTAGTAAAGAAGACGAAGAACATCTAATCAGAGGGCTCGATTGTTTATACTTGAAACTGCTACGTCCCGCCTGAAAAAGGTTTAGGTTTTGTGCGGGAACCGAGCCGATTTGCAACATCAGGATTGAGGGAGAGAACAGAGTCAACGGTGTACAAGAACGCAAAAGACGATATCCAGCTGTTAACCAAGTACGATAAATCCAGCATCCTCGGAGTATATATAGAGGGGGTGGTTCACAATTGCCCTTATCTTTACATTTAATTACAAGTGGAGCACTTCTTATGTGTTATTACGCGGTGGGTATGGGCGTAAAGAGGGGGATTAAGCTAACCTGACCATTTCTTAATCATAAGTTAATCTCTTGCCGTGTTCCTATGTCATTGTCTAAGAAGTAAGAAAGTCAAATTGTCGATTTTCAACCACGTTGTCTCTGCTATTTTGTTCTTAGTTCTATTCTCCCCCCTCACCCGGCGCGCCCCCCCTTTTTTTTTTACTTCTCTTTACATTGATATATTTTCATAATAAAATAATAATGGACGAGATTTTCTGTTCCAACTAACATATTCTTATTCTATTTTATACCATTTTATTTATATATTTTTTAGATCCAACATAAATATGTAGATAAGATAATATAGAACAAGTAAAAACAGATTATCTGAAACTGAAGATTTGTTCCTAGTTATCGTAAAATCAATCAAGAGTCATTTTAATTTAACATAATGCCTAGTGAAAGTATGGAAGCTATTCCCAATATGCTAATTTCTAAGAATTATTTAATTTATTAATTAAAAAAAATCGCTCTAATCTTGATTAAATCTAATTTTTAATTATCAACCCGAACTATTTGACGTGAATTCAATCAAGTATCAAGCCGAACTTGGATAATAAACAAAACAAATCACTTTTATCAATTGGGGCTTGATCACTTCTAACTTTGTAGTAATGCGTTCAGACAAAAAAAGTTGATTGAATTTCATTGAATACGATGGTTAATTGGACTTCAATATGTACGCAGTTGTATACATTTCTGGTCTTCTTGTAGACTTGTATTGGTATTTGGAGGTTGACGAGATAATATTTGAGAAGCTTTGAACTCGAACGTATAATTATTTTGAACTTGAATTATACTAAAAGAAACGAGGAAGATTGTAAAATGTAAACGGTTAACTTATTGACTTTATGTAGTAAATACTAAAATCTTAAACAGATAAATGTCTTTTTGAAGTTGTAAATTTAACGGGTAAGATAAGAGATTTAAAATTAAAAATGTTCAAACGGTATTAAACCGTATCAAAATTAAATAATTTAAAATATAAGTGAAAGATATTGTTTTTATTCGTCGAAGAATTTGAAGTTTAATTACAAAAAGATTATTAAATAAAAAATAATTAATTTATTTTAATTTATAAAATTCATTAATTTATGAAAATTAATCAATTAATTAATAAATTGATCAATTTTTAACAACAAAAATTATTAAAATAAATTGAAAAGGAAAGTTAAAAAGCATAATTTTAAATTTTAAGATTAAAAGTTTTACGATTGAACCAATTAAAATTTTTAATGATTACAGAGAAATTTGCCAAAAGGATCAATAAACAAAAGCATTAAATTTTAACTTAGTTTTGGATATTCTAAAAGGATTTCACATTTTGATGGTTTCTCTATTTCCAATATTTTTAAAAATAAAGTTTTATTTTCTCTGTGGTATTGTTATATTATATTCCAAAATTAGAAGTAATTGAATTTTAAATGACACCCAGAATTTGAAACCGCGGAGGTCAAATGCTGTGACTACTGACCAGAAATGGAATTTAGACTTTTCAATCAAGCTGACGGACTGACGGGAAGTGATGAAATCGACTCGCCAGCGATTCTATCCATGTAGGAAAGCTAAAACAGTTTCTATATTATATATTACTACTCAAAGTTGAATCTTCTGAGTCGATCAGCTCTCTTTACAATACTTTAATTGTATTTCTTGTGGGGTAGTTTTTCTTCGTCAATCGTCGACCTATCAGCCATGGATGAACATGTACGGACAGGTAAGATTTGTGCAATATGACATTTTGTATCATCTAATTTTAAAAATGATATGCATCTGTTCTGCCGTTTCAACGTCTTCCCTCACCAATACGTATTGGCTTATGTTGAAACGCTTTTGGTAAACTTAAATTAAGATTGAAATATAGAAAAAAGGAAATACGAAGATGTCAATGCAAAAAGACATCAAAAGGCTTTTTAAAAAGGACATAAAATCAAACGTCTGATATTGAGATGATTATGTTTTTCTAACTTGAACAAAAGATAGTCTAAGCTTGAGACAGCGGCAACCTTCAGGGAATTGGCATTGTACTTTATTGATGTTTTGCTTTGAATAAGACCAATTGCGTTCCCACTCTTTGTGATTCAATACTTCAAAGCATGCAATTATGTAGTTGGCAACTTGACATGTTCATCAATGCTTCCTCACCTTTCTCCCAAAACATTTGGACCCATCACCATTCTCGTCAAATCACCTGTTTTTTTTTTTTGTTTTGTTCAATTTCCTATGATGTTTTTATTCAAAACATACCTTAGTTTGATGAAGTTATTGTCCGAATTTGTAATCCCCAACTGTCCTAACCAATAATTGAGTTCAAAGGCTGCGCCCTTTTTTTTTAATACACATTTAGTTAAATGTAATTTAAGTAGTTAATTTGCAATTTAAAATTTATTTATATATTATTTATTTTCTAAAATTACTAAAATAAAAGTCAGTTCAAATTGATAGAACAAACTCTAATAATTCAATTATTCTTTCAAACTAAATGTTCAAATTTAAGAAAATGTTTTTTGACTTATGAATATATAATATTCCTAATATTTTAATCAGCATCCAATCTCGCTTTCGCCATGCAATCTAGCTTATTCTGACGGATCCATAAATTTTTTTGAATGAGGGCAAAATATTTAAATTACTCTTTATATTACAAAATTAAATTAATAAGAGCAAAATTTTATTTTTTATTGGATCAAAACTTAAAATAATAATATTTTTAAATAAAATTTTTTTAAAAGCAGTGGGTTAGGTGCCCCAACTTACCTTCAATATGCATCTGTCCCTTTATTCCTGACATTAGCATAGCCAGTTAAGTCTAAAAGTATAACGAGAAAAGTTTGAGGTGGTTGGATATGGTAAAAGGCTGGAGCTTACAAAAAAACTGATCTACGACTTTTCAATGGAACAGTAAGAGGACAAGATCAAGTCAGATACTTATTAAAACAACATACAGTATCAATTTCTTGATGGTCAAGAATTTGTCCGCATCAAATTAATATTCAGAATTCCTTAATTTGTCTGTTACGTAGTTCGTAAACCCATTTACGTAAATATGGTCTTCGCACCTTTTCTTATCGTATTTTGCTACTCTGTTACGAGGGATTCAATGTTTTGGTCAAGTACTGATCAGGAAAGCTCTCAGAAACTCGACACTTTCAACTATGTTCTTAAGGTCGCGCTGTACTTTCTTCCCCGAACTAACAAAGAAAACGTTCAAAAGCTCTTCTGCCTAACATGGACGAAACTTGAACATCATCCAAGTTGAAGAATTTAAACAGGAGACTGTGCCACGTAAAACAAAGTTTTCATGCAACAAAGCTTTTGATTCTCAGATACAAGAAGTTGACCACTCTTAATTATTACAAGTGATAATACGTCACATAATTAGAATTGGACATTGTGTTGAATTGAATTCATAAGTTCAAATTCAATATTCAATTTTTATCAAATTAAAAAAATGAAATAAACATAAAGTCAATCAAAATTTAAATAAAAATTAGGTTTGAGACAATTTCAAAGAAACTAAGTTAGATTCGGATTGAAATGAGTATTTCTAAACTCCTTTTTTTAAAACACATACTCAAATTTAATCATCTATAAAAAATTATTGTTACGAATATTGTTATAAACAAAAATAATTAACTTGTCTTTAGCTATGATAGTGGTTACTTATGTCATAGTCTATTTACATAGTATTTGTTATTCATTATTTTATTTTTTTTCTTCTCTTCTTTTAGAAGAAGACTACGTATTACTAATCCTCACTAGGTTTTCTGTGTCAGCGCAATTAGTAGTAATTATGATAATGGTTGCTTCTGCCATGTTTTATTGTAAGCACTTATTACTGTAGATGGTACGAATCACAATTATTGCTATTCTGAATCAGCGTATAATCCACCTAATTTGGCCATTTACTCACGGAGAAGCGCTAAAATTGGGAACTAAAATTGCAAATAATTGCCTGTATAGATAGGTTTTTGGGAAGTTGATAAATATTTTTCTCTATTATAATTTTTTAAAAAATAATTGTCTAGCTGTAAAATAAAAAAATATTTCTTTAATAAATATGATTTTTTTGGCAGTGAAAATATAACTTTTTAAGGAACTCAAAAAAAGCTTTTTAAATGATTTTTTCGGATAGATTTTTCAGATCAATTAATGAGTCTAATTTTTAATTCTTTTTACCCTTATGTCTTACACATAATACCCACAAACTCATCTTTCCTTGTATTATGTATTTAACTATTTACTGAATTTGGATATTTATTTTGATATTTATATAATATTATTTAACTTTTTATATGTTTTAATATTTATTTTTCTATTAGTTTACTTATATTATAATCCATATAAAAGATTTGGTTAGACATATTTTTATTTATGTTTCATATGGTTTAAAATTATATAATAATTAATATATTATGCTTTGCATATTGTTTAATATACTTTAAATAATATTTATATGCATAAATAATTTTTTACAAAATAAAATATAGTTAAAATTAAAAATGCTTTTATTTTTATGTTGCCAAATAGTTGACTGTATGAAGTTCTTTTTAAAAAGCTATTTTTAAATGACACCCAAACAGTCAACTGATTTCTTAAAAAAGTTCTTCTCATAAAAGATCTATATAAAAAAACTTTACTAATATAAACCCAATTAAACAGAGACAAAGAGTCAATCCTAAAATGTTATTCTATAGATACATTATATTTTCCACTCAATACACTCAAATGGTCACTATCATGTATTAAATTTTCAATGCAAATGATCATGCCGAGTTTAATGGATCCATCGCCACCATTAAAATGTCTTTTTTTTGAATGGCATTAAAATGTCAATTAAACATGATCACTTAAAGGTCAAATTGTAATATTTATTCACCGTTAAGTTACAAGTTCAAGTGCTATCCTTGATAATCTTGATTAGTACGTTTATCCCATTAATAAAATTGGAAAATCATCAAAATTGAGATAACATTTTCAGTAGTATCCAAAGACTAGATTACAAATAATAAGGATAACAGTTTAACACAAGTTTTGTTAAGTGCTAGATATAAAGAGATTTAGAAATATAAAAGTTACCATTTTTTACATGAAAATGAGACCAGATTACCAAAGCAGACCGTCCATGCTTTGCACATGTCCAATACTCCTCCAATTGTTACAGTATACGAGTGATGATCACTTCATAAGACAACCGACGAAACTGAAACTCCTTTTTCTCTTGCTGACAATGGAATCTAACACTCTTTCTAGAGCTGAAAGTACAATTACTAATTGGGACCGCGTCCATGCTTTGCACATGTCCAATTTTCCTGCAATTATTACAGCATACGAGTAACGAGTGATAATCTCATGTGCTGATGAAAAGCGTGAACATCATCTGTTTTCTACTTTGTTGTGGTCGTTATGTTTCCTTATTTATCCTCCATGGCCCAGCTGCGTCGGATTGACGGTGACAACTGACTCTGTTGGACAAGATAAGAACAATAATTTCCACTAAAATTTTACAGTAAATAAAAGAATTTTTTAACACTATATTTAATATTACTCTAATCATTCTATACTAAATTTGATGATCAAGTATTTTTAACAAATATTCAATAATAATTTAATTATCAACTAAATTAATTTATATTTATAATATGATTTTTTATTTATAAAAATGAAATAATTATTCTTAATTAATTAATATTATTTATATTAAATTAATATTATTTAATATATATAATTAATATCATTGCAACAATAAATTAATAACATACACAAATATAATATTTTTTATTACACAGTTAACCTCTAATCCTCTTAATTATCATATCATTTTCATAAATATTCAATCAGTACATTACAAGGTTCATAATGAGCTTTTTTATCTTTAATCTGCTTATGTCTAGTAAGGAATTGTTGAAATATAATTGTATCGTCTCTATTAATATTAATTTTAAAGGTTAGCGTTTCACTCCAATCTTGTATGACCGCTTGGGTATCATGTTCATCCTTAAATTTACTTTTTATTCTTAAAATATTTTATTACTGAATTTATAACACTTATAAATAAGAATTATAAATAAATATTAAAAATAAATTTAATAGTATATTCAATATTAGTATTATTTTAAATGTCTCAATAAAATCTTTGTAATAATATGTTTTGTGTAAAGTAACATATATTTTAAATTTAATTACTTAGTAAATTATGTAAATAAATTAAATATGTAAATAAAAAAATAATCAAAGATGTTATTTTATAATTTTTGGTACATGAATAGTAACATACTAAATTACACCAAAATGGCATCCAATTTTAGCATGTTTCTCAGAGTAAATTTATCACACCAAAGCACCAAATTTAGTGTTTTGGTATGTTGGTCGTCGATGGCCTAATCATACAGGCTTGCCAAATTATACGAACTCCATTAAACGGGTCTCAGAAGTTCTTTTTCTCAGGAAAACAAGGTCTAAGTTGCTAGTTAGTGCTAGAGCAAAGGCCAAAAAAGCGCTCGCACTTGTCGCCGAACATGCATACAGAAACAAGTGTAACAATAGCCGGAAAATTGGCTATTGCATCGTTGTAACAGAAGAGATCGTACTCCTTTCACTGATCTTGTCATTATGTAGCAGTGTTATGTGTAATCAATCATATCAATCGATGTTTAACGCTTAACAACAACATTTACTAGTACACTGACAAGAAGTCATGATTATTCAAGCACTCAAACGAAGAAAAAGAGGTGAAAAAGAATACATTGCACTTTCTTAATTAACTACCACATCAAGAACCTACACATTGGTGGCCGTAAGTCGTTGTCAGTGATTGACAAGTACTGTGCAATAAAATAATAATCACGCGGGGAACAGAAATGATGCAATCGATTCAAACTTTTGGTTCAGAAACGTTAATTTCGTTTAATCACACAAATAGGTACTACAAATGATCAAGCTGTACTAACAATTTTTGATTTGCATGTTACACATGTTGTGCCTGTTGCCGTTCCTTACATGACTTGCCAACATGTAATCTAAGCTCGTGCATCGTTCTAATTAGTTTCCATTGTATTTTTTTTAATTAAACTATAATTCCAAATTTTCATTGGGGGGTGGGGGAGGAAGAAAGCCCTCCTCCACTATGAAACTGTCGATTTTGTGAAGTCGTTAGAATTTTCTTTTGTACCAGAAAACTTAGTTTAAAATTAAGCTTAATTAGAAGGTTAATAAATTCTTAGTTGTGGATGTATCCATATTATATAAAGCAATGTTTTAATCAAACTAGTTTGACCGATTTTGTAGTGAAAATTTTCGTGTTTAGTTTTAAAATTTTAGGTTTGATTTAGTTTAATATATTCTGTTGTTAAAAATTGATCATTTTATTAATTAATCAATCAATTTTTATAAAATGATCAATTTTGATAAACTAAAATAAGCTAATTAATTTTTATTTAACAGTTTATTTTTCAATTAAATTTTAAATTTTTGATAAGCAATGATAATCTTTTTCATTTTTTTTAAATTCTTCAAATTTATTGAATCTTTAATCGGTTTTATGATAGTCTTATATTGGTTGAACCGTTTAAACTTTAAATTTCTTATTTTATTAGTCTCACTTTCAGTTTGGTTTTGAAAACATTGATATAAAGTACTTATGACATAGCAAACTCTTTTTTCTTAATTCTCTTAATTATGGTATATCCTGATTATTGAGGGATTTATTTACAGAATATAAACTTCTAAAGTAAATTAAAAACAACAAAAACAACTATATGGAGCAAACCTTCCCAGAAGATATATTTGTCATTTCGTATATTTAAGTCTTTAAAAGGCAGCTTCATCAACGAGATGATCACGTTTAGCATAATATACTTGAGGAAGTTACTTTTCCACTTTCTTTGAGGTAGAACAAACCATTCATACTTTTATGAGTGGACCTTATGATATTCGATTAAGATGTTACAACCTTTTGCCTTTCTTATCTGGATATACTTTTTGATAATATAATTGTTTGAGATTGTTAAACTATATGGTATATATCTTATTAATTGGTTTTAGTATTTTTCGATAATTGAATATCTAAAATAATATTGATGAATTTAAAATTCAAACCAAAGTGGAGAAGAATGAAATCTGCTATCTTGGAAAGTTGGATAAAGTTAGAACTCTTATAACCACGTTTATGTTGACTGAAGTGTATTGTGTGTAATTTAGAGATTGCGAGTGCGAAGACTCCTTGGTGAAGTGGAGAATAAAAGTTGGATGGTCCTGTTTGATTCACAAACACATGTTGATGTGTGTATGTGTGCAGCCGTGAACCTCTCCATGAATTCCTTTTTGAGCATAATTTCAGCTGGGTTTAATTGTAGATTAATTTTAGGTGTGGTTAGCGTCTCTCTTATGGTTGTGTTGATCTTTGGGTAGTCTTGCTATTGCATTGTCTCGGTTGGGTAATTTAAATCGTGTGTGTAATTATTGTTGCTATGTATTCTGCTGCTCTTGAGTGATTTTAAAGAGTTAAATAATCATTGATGATAGCTGCATATTCTCTATTTTTGCACGACAATAGTTAGCTAAGAGGCTGTTTGTTTCCGTTTTTTTCTTCCGTTTTTTGTTGTCGTTTTTGTAAAAAGAAAAACAGGGAAGTAAAACGTGTTTGGTTTACTCTGTT
>JAOTAX010000001.1:23791256-23804632 GCA_025629825.1 Erythroxylum guanchezii
CACTCCTTGTTCTGGTTTTTAAACATCAGTCCGAATAATTTCCCGTGACCACCGAAAAATGTCATACATCAATACTTTAATGTCACTAAATTGTTATTCACTGTTCTGTGATTTTTAATGACATTTGTCTCAAATACTGACTTATTTCGGTATACCGGTTAAACTAGATACCGGGTGTTACAAATAAATAACTATGATTGCATAGCATGGAAGTTTTAGACTTTCCGCAAATAATTTATCATTAAATTCTTCTCACAAATTATTTTTGTTCTCTGAATGAATTAGGTTACTCAAATGGTTAACTACTTTATTTTATGCTCAACTCTTATCTATGATATCTAAATAAAATTTAATTAATAATAGTATCCACCTTATTGTTCTTAGCTTCACATCATTCTTTGTCATCAAATACTTAAGGGATACATAATCAGAATAAATAGTTACCTTAATACTTAATAAATAAGAATATAACTTTTCTAAAGAATTTACAATAGCTACGAGCTCCTTTCTGAGTAGTCAAATAATTTTCCTAGGCATCATTTAAAGTCATTAGTGCGTAGTATATAGTATATGATGCTTTCCCAACTCGTTGACCCAAAACAACTACTACAACATAATCGCTTGTTTTACACATTATCTTGAATGGAAGTCTCAATCCAACAACTAAAGAATTGGTGCTGAATTTAACAATTGTTTCAACTTATCAAACACATTTTTATACTCATCGTCGAACTCAAAAGTCACATCTTTTTGTAGCAACTTACAAGGAGGTAATATGATACAAAAAAAAATCCTTAATGAATTGCTGTTATAAATTGTATGTCCAAGAAAAAAAAATCCTAAACACTAATGGATTAAGGAAGAGATTTAATAATATCAATTTTAGCTTTATCTACTTCTAAACTTCTAGCTAAAACAACTTGTCCAAAGTAATACCTTTTTACTATAAAATGGCATTTTTGAAAAGCTTAGAATAAGTTAGTTTCTATAAAGCATTTCAACACAAGTTTTAGATTATGTAAAAAATTATTGAATGAATCTCCATGCAAGGTAAAATCATTCATGAAAAATTCTATAGTAGTTTTGGCATAATTTTAAAATTAACTTACCATATACTTTTGAAAAGCTAGTACATTGCAAGCTCCAAATGACATTCATCAATATGTGAAAGTTTAAAATAGGTACTTGAAAATTTTCTTTTCTTGACCTTTTAGAGCGATTTAAATTTGAAAGTGTCTTGAAAACTACCTAGAAAATAATAGGAAGCTCAACCAACTAGGCTTTCTAACATTTGATAAATAAATTGTAAAGAATAATGATCCTTTTAAGTTACAATATTTAATTTTCTATAATCAATATAAACTCATTACCCATTTTGAACTTGGGTACATACCATTTATTGTTTTGATTTCTTACCATTGTAATGTCAATCCTTTTTGGAACATCTAAATAAAGATTATTTCAAAATGGGTACCAATTTATTTTTTTGATTTCTTACCACAATAATGTCAATCTCTTTTGGGATAACCGGAACTAGTCTTACCCATTCACTATTCAAAGTTAGATAGATTAAACTAACTTGGAGAAGCTCCAAAATCTCCTTCTTTACCATCTCCATCATAGGCAGATTTAACCTCTTTTATGGTTGCCTAATTGGTTTTGTTCCCTCTTCTAATAGAATTCGATTTATACATATAAAAGGACTAATTCATTCAATGTCCTTAAACGTCCATCCAATTGTTGTTTTGTGATTTTTCAACACCTACACCAAATTTTCTTATTACTTATCATTCAGTTTACTGTAAACAATCACCAGTGGTGTCCCTTTTCTCCTAGATACTTACATTTTAAATGGCTCTAGAGTAATTTTAATTTTAGTATTAGTGCATGCAAATTTGCTAGAAAAAATATATCATTAGGTATTTCAAAATTAACATAAAGAACTTTATCTATCAATTTTAGCTCCTCAAAATCATTTGGTTTTGCCACATATTCCTGTGAGCTGAAATTTAATTAATTATTTTCTCAAAAATGTGTTCACATGTGACTATTTCTAGTTCGTCTTTTCCTTCCATCTAAAAAATGTCTTGTGCTAATAAATCAATTAAATCAATTGCAAAAATAGGATAGTTAACATTATGGTACTTCATTATATCGTATATATTGAATTGCTTAGAATTTCCATTGAATTCAATAGTTAATATATCATTATAAACATTAATTTTTGCTTTGGCAGTTTTATGAAAAAAGCCCTCTTAATAAAATAGGTGTTGATTGATCATTATTTTGCATGTCTAATACATAAAATTTAACAAAAAAATAATTTATCATTAATTTAAATAAGGAAATCTTGAATTAAACCCTTAGGACATGCATTAGATTGATTAGCTAACTGAATCACTACACTAACTTTTTAAAGGTCTAAAATTTAAAGTCGAGTAGATGGAATATGGCATAACATTAATTGATGCTCCTAAATCTAGTATGGCCTTTTCAATTGTAGTACCACCTATAGTGTAAGGAATATAACATACCTAGATCCTTATATCTTTTCGAAACATTTTTCCGAATAATTAGTAAAACATTTTCTCCTACCTTAATCTTTTTATGTCTCTTGTTTTCTTTTCATTATACACAACTCTTTAAAAAATTTATTATAGTGAGAAACTTGTTTAATAGCATTAGAAAGTGGAATAGTTACCTCACATTTATGGAAAGTTTCATATAAGTTTGAATTACGCTTATATTTCCAAGTATCTGCTAAAGCTTTGGGAAGAGGAGGAACATGTTCATGTTTAGTTAAAAGATGATTTTTACCTATCAATAGCTTTTCTAAGTACTTTTGGTTGTCCCCTTTTTTTCTTTTTATGATTCCATATATGGTGTTTTGTTTAGAAGCTCTAATTCTTTTCCGTTTCTCAATACCATTGCACAAGAATCTTCTTTTAGATTACCACCATTTTAGAAGGTAATGTACTATAATTGTGTGTCTTCAAATGGTTAAATGTTGTAGATATCTGACCTATTTATCTCTTGAAATTTTGAATGCTAATTCTAGCCTCCTGTTGAAATTTAACGATGTTAATAGCTAATGATTTAACAAGGTCTTATAAAGACATAACTAGATAAGATGTTTAAGCTTGTTGTTATTGTTTAGGAGGATGAAGTTGCATGTACTAATGAAAATTAGCCCCTGATTAATTTACTGATTCATTACCATATTAAAAATTTGAATGGTCTCTCAAAACTGGGATTGTATGTGTTAAAATATAGATTGTATTGAAGTTGAGGATGTCCTTAAAAACCTTCTCCTTCATTTACTTGTTTTATGAATTTTCTTATAATGTTGGGCACATATTAGTTGGGGGTCCCACTATCGGACATATTCTACAAGATTTTACTACTTCCACTTTTCCTACATCTAATTGACAAATAAGAGAAGCTAGTTCACCTAGTTATCCTTAAAAGGAAGAAACATTTACCTTATTTACATGCCAAGATGCATGGTCTAGTCTATTCTTGAACTATTTTGAGTTTGATGTCATATTAGCAATTAAAGCACATATTGTTTTAAGGATTTTGTTTACTAATGCTCCACCATTAGTGGCATCGATCATATTTATGTCAATTGATAAAAGACATTTGTAGAAATACTGAATGAGGAGTTGGTCGCTAATTTGGTGATGTGGGCAACTTAGACACAACTTCTTCAAATGCTCCCAATACTCGTACAAAGTTTCACCATTGTGTTATATAATCCCACAGATCTCATTTTTTATGTTGGCGACTCCTAAGGTAATGAAAAACTTTTCCAAGAATAATCTTTTCATCTCATTTCAAGTGGTAAAACTTACCACAAATAAATTGCAAAGACAATCATATGTGTCATTCATTAAAGAGAACAACCATTTTTATGTTCTCCTTTGTAACTCAATTTGGTTTCCTAGTCATACACACCATATGAAATATTTTAAAATGTTTATAAGGACCCTCTCTTGCAGAGCCAAAAAATTTAGGAAAACATGGAGTAGTTCATATTTTAACACAAAAATAGTGATAACATTTAAATTTGGAAAAGTAATGCAATGAGAATCTAGAGCGGCGAGTTGTTACAATGTTCAAACTTTAGCCATGATTTTTGTTATTTTACTAATTATAGTGTTACATTGCTTTCATTTTTTTAAAAACTTTGTCATAGTCTTTTGATCTCTGGATCATAATATAAATTAACTTGCTTCAAATATCATATAACGGACATATAAATTAGGAATTTCGTAGAAACAACGTTTAAATTTGGTGTTACTATCATTAAATCATAAATTCGTGTAACAAAAACAATCATAGTAAGAAATATTTAATGAAATAGAGGTCATGATGATACGAACTTTTGTAAAAATAAACAAAATTATGCAAATAATAAAAAATGAATCATTAATGAAACAAACCTTGGTTTATGCTTGCTTCTACCATTAAAACTAGTATTGATCATCATTATATAAAAAATATTTCGTCAATTACATATTTGATGCAATATTAAATATAGACCTTTCTTTATGATTTGTTAATAAAAAACATGTGATTAAATTAACCCTTGTTGTTTAATAACTTTATAAATAATCCAAATTTAATTAAACAATAGCATTAAGAAAAGAAAGAACATCGAAACAAGAAATATAATATTCTTAGGTGCATTTATTATAGTTGAATGCTCTTCCTAGCAATTAACAGTTTCTAACATAATAAATTAAAAACTCTTAGTCACTATAAGGATTAGAGGAATTGAACTTTTATGTATTCAATATTTAATATAGCGGTTGATTACTTCAATCAATAAACTAATTGCATACATTAACATTCAATCAAAATATTCATAAAAATAAAAGTATAGAAGAACAATTTAATAAATGAATAAATAAAACACTTTGCAATAAAACTAAATTACCTCCTAAACTATATAGTTCTAAGGGCTCTAACTCTTTTAAGCCAAGATAAAGAAAGTTAACCAATAATGATTATAGCTACTACTATCTTACATTGAAGAGAAACTAAAGCTACTACTATCTTACATTGAAGAGAAACTAACACTAAGGCAGAGAAACTAACACTAAGGCATACTGAAAAGAAGAAAAGAGATTTTTGTGAAAAGCTGAAAAATAGAGATGGAAACATTGGATGCCTTTTCTCCTTCACTTGGCATATTGAAAAGAAGAAAACAGATTTTTGTGAGAAGCTGAAAAATAAAGATAAAAACATTGGATGCCTTTCCTCCTTCACTTATGCCTTAGTCATAGTCACTATGATCCCACATTTTTGATGATATTGAGATTTTCTTATTGTGATTATTTGCCTCTAAGAGATTATAACTTTATTGATTGTTATCCAAACTTGGTTAAAATAAACAAAATTTATAACTTTTTAATTGCATATTTGGAATCTAAAAGTTATTATTTTTGTTGAACATGCCTACGCCTACTCATCATAAACTGTATTTTTGTCCATCACTCTAGATGTACCTTATTTTATGATTTTCTTATTTCTTTTAGCTTTAAATCTGGTTAAGAATCATCTAGATATAAAAGATAAGTTAATATTTAATTAGAATCAATAATCACACATAACACAAGGGAATTAAGGTTCAAAATAATTATTTTAATGATTTTATCAATGATACTGGCTCGATGATAGACTACTTGTTGGCAAAGGTGGAAGACTATTTATTCCCATAATTAGTGGACTTCATAGGGAACTTACCTGAGAATCATATAATGCACAATAGAGATGGCATATGGAAAGAGAACAAATGATAAAATTGTTGTTATATTCATATGTATAGCCTCATAAGGAGTAAGAGATTAAAGCCTACTATCGAACATATCTGATATGCCCACAAGACAAAGTGGAAATATAAAACAAGTTAGATTATTATAGCTTGTTATAGCTTCTACCTATTACAGAGTACCCGTGAATATTTATGTCTTTAAACTTTTTTGTGAGATTTCTTAAGGTTGATGGAAAAGCCTCAATGCTAGTTATGGTAAATCATTTCACCAAATATGATGTGTGTATTGCTACTCTAACAAATTATTTTATAGAAATATCAACTAAATTGTCTACTAAATTATGTTGAAATAATTTGGTATTCTATCAAATATTCTGAGTTATCAAGACCCTCGTTTTACTAAAAAATTTGTACTTCATTATTCAACATGATGGGGGCTGAACAAAAGTTTTTGACTACCCATGGATATTTGTGTCTTTAAACTTTTTTGTGAGATGTCTAAAGGTTGATGGAAAAGCCTCGATGTTAGTTATGGTAAATCATTTCACCAAATATGATGTGTGTATTGCTACTCTAACAAATTATTTTATAAAAATAGCAACTAAATTGTCTACTAATATATGTTAAATACTTTGGTATTCTATCAAATATTTTTAGTTATCAAGACCCTCGTTTTACTAAAAAATTTGTACTTCATTTTTAAACATGATAGGTGTTGAACAAAAGTTTTCAACTACAATCATCTACAAACAGATAGACAAACCAAAAGGATCAATGCTTTGATGAAGAGTTACCTAAAGCATTATGTGAGTTATAGTCAACGAAATTAGTTGAACTTGCTAGATAGTGCACACTTTGCTTACAACCTACAACAATCTTCCTCTATGGAGAAGTATCTTTTTGAATTGGTGTTAGGCTAACATCCACCCACTTTATTAGGGGTGATAAAGCAATATATGGGAGGTAAGTGTTTCAACTATTTATAACTTTGTTAGGTATAAGCAAGAAATATTATAATAGGTAAAAGGCAGCCTACAAAAAACAAGGAGTCAAGTAAAACAATGTGGGGATCAAAATCATCAACCCTAGACCTTGTTATTAGTGACAAAGTTTTGCTAAAACACACAACACAAATCTAGAAGAATATAGGTGGGAAGGCATTAGACAAGGAATTAATTCCCAAATGATGATCCCTTCGAAATCTCAAGAAAGTTGATAATGTTATTTACCATCTAAAGTTACTGGAAAGACTAAAAATTCATTTTATTTTTCATGTGAGCTTGTTATAGAGGTTCTATGAAGATAAGGAGGAACCAAACTGAGTAAGTCTAAACATGCTCCTCAAATGATGCAGCAGTAATTCGAAAAGGATACTCCTCCAATAATGTATAAGCAATTTGACAAGGACATAACCAAAATCCTTGACCATAGGATGTTGGGATAACATTAGAAAAATTGTTAGTTATAATTACTTGTGCAATATAAAAGAAAAGAGGTAGCAATGTAACATGAGAAAAGGATACTATCCTTTAATAGTTTAAAGACAAAATTAAGGCCTAACTTGAGAAATTCTTAATAAGGACGTTGACTCCTTCTAGTAGATGAGAGGTTTGTGAGTCCCTTCGATGCATTTGGATTGATTTGAAAGTAAGTTAACTCCTTATAACTTATTGATCATCAACATTCAATTATGATGGTGGCATGCTCTAGGAAGGAAGCAAGACGGCTTGGTGAAGACATAAACCATAGTTTATAATTTAAACACAACCTTACTTTCTAGATGGAAGTGCAGCAGATGAATTCTGGAAATAATAGAATCATTTTAGTGCCAAGACAAATTTACAGTTAGTAGTTGAAAGTTTTAGCGATAACGTTAATTAACGATTGTCGACTAGGGATTACAATGATTGACGACTATGTTGGTTGGTCTAACAGTACTTCCAACAATCATGTTTCTTAGAATCAAACTATGTAAGAACCTGTCCAGATAAATTATACATGAACAATCATATTAGTTGACAAAAAAACTACTTATAATCTCTATTAATTTTTCTACATATTATTTCATATTAAAGTACTAAAGTGTGTGAGAAAATGAAACAAGTCTTCACATCCCTTACATTCTTCATCTCTATTAAAAAAGAGCTTCTTTTATTATTTATGGCCTCACTTACATTATTCTCCGTAAAAAATTTAAGTAATGAAACATATATCAAATATTTGGAAAAAAGACACCTTCCAAATATTTAACAAAATATTGATGAAAACACTAGTTAACTTTGTTACAGTTTGATAAACATGTGCAAATCTTCTACAATCTCACCGACGTTATTATGATTTGTATTTATCACTATCTTATATTCCATTTTATCTTCTGTATCTCATTTGATTTTATTTTATGTATCTTATCTGTTATTATCACAACAACTCAGATATCATAAGACTTGTATAAATACGATGTAAAACTATTCATCAATGTATAAGAAAACAATACATTTACACACAACTACTTACTCCTCTCCTCACTACCAAGTCCATCAGTCTCAAGACCCAGGCCAGTAGCATCAAAATCACCTTTTTCATCAATACCCAACCCAATTTCATTATTTCCAACGGTCCACTACCCACAACAAATCAACTCAGTGCCAAATTTGCTGGAAATGGGTTCACATTGCCGCTTATTGTCGATTGCGATATTCTGCATCTCGAAATTTCCCCACAAATTCCTTAGTTCATCCAAACAACCTTTCCCCTACTTTTACTACCTTAAACATCCATAATCCTTTAGACCCTCCTACACTTACTTCCAATCCTATTATCGAATGGCTTCCGGAAACTAGAGCAGTCAATCACATGACACCTGATCCTCACCTTGTTGAATCTGAAACTCCTTACAATGGTCCAAATCAAGTGATTGTCGGTGATCGACAAACTCTTTCTATATCCTCCACTAGTAATGTCACCTTATGTAACACCCCAGATCACCCGCTCACAGATATTGTCAGCTTTGAGCCTTGGCCCAGTTAAGCCCTCATGGTTTTGCTTTTCCCGCACTCGGGAAGACGCGTCTATAAGGGAGAGGTATCCTTACCCTTATAAGGCGTACTTTGTTCCCCTCTCTAACCGATGTGGGATCTCACACTCTCCACCCCTTTTAGGGCCCAGCCTAGCTAGTACAACGGTTCGGGAACCGGCTCTGATAACACTTGTAACACCCCAGATCACCCGTTCATATATATTGTCCACTTTGGGGCTTGACCCAGCCAAGCTCTCACGGTTTTGCTTTTTTCGCACTCGGGAAGACGCATCTGTAAGGGAAAGGCCTAGCCTCCTGCCGGTCCAACCGGCCTAAGCACTGGCTCTGATACCACTTATAATAGCTCAGATCACCTGCTTACAGATATTGTCCGCTTTGGGCCTTGGCCCAACCAAGCCCTTACGGTTTTGCTTTTCCCGCACTCGAGAAGACGCGTCTGTAAAGGAGAGGTATCCGTACCCTTATAAAGCGTACTTCATTCCCCTCTCTAACCAATGTGGGATGTCACACCTTACCTAATACAACTCATCCTCTTCACCTCAATAATATTTTAATTGTCCCTAATCTTACTGCCAATTTACTTTCTGTAGCTAAGTTTGTTAAAGATAACTCTTGTCTTATTAAGTTTAACCTATTTGGGTACATTGTGAAGGATCTCAGTACCAAGATACCTCTATTTGTGGGATCCATCCACAATAATCTATATCCTATGAAGATCCCACTCGGCTTCAAAAATCATGCTGCCCTCCATGATACTTTCACTCAACTCAACCTATAACATCAACATTTAGGTCATCCTTGTTCAGCCATACTCTCTAGATTATCTCTTCCTTTTAAATTGTCATCACATATACTAAATAATTACACTTCATGTTTATTAGGCAAAAGTACACGTCTTCCCTTTACTTTATCATCTCGTGTTTCCACTATGCCATTACAAATTATTCACTATGATATTTGGGGTCCATCACCATCTCCTTCTTTTTCTAGCTATCGTTATTTTATTATTTTCATTGATGACTTTAGTCGTTATACCTGGATTTTTCCTTTAACTCACAAAAATCAAGCATTTTATCAATTTCAACTCTTCAAAACTAATGTTGAAAACCTCTCCTCTACCATAATTAAAACTTTCCAATGCGATGGAGTTCGTAAACTCATCAAAGGTCCTTTCGCGGTTTACTTTGCCTCCCATGGCATATCTTACCACATTTCATGCCCTCATACCCTACAACAAAATGGACTTGCTCAGCGTAAAATTCTCCATATTACCGAAACCAGGCTTACTTTTCTCCTTTATGCCTCTCTACCTAAATCTTTTTGGTTCGAAGCCTTCTCCATAGCCACCTTTCTTATTAATCTATTCCCCACACCTATACTTAATCATAAGTCACCTCATGAAACCCTATTTTTCAATCCACCTAATCTTTCACACCTTCGTGTTTTTGGGTGCGCTTGTTTTCCTTTTCTTGGGGCATTTCGTGCAGAGAAACTAACTCCAAAGTCCACCAAATGTGTCTTTACAAGGTACTCACTATAATACAAAGGTTATCGTTGTTTTGACCCTATCACCTCCAAACTTTACATCTCACGACATGTCTGATTTCTTGAAACAGTTTTCCCTTATACAAATTCCACCCCTAATATCTCTCCCATAGCCTCTCCCTCTACCATCTTGCTCCCACTACCTACTCCAACCTCTTTCTCTTCACCAAACAACACATCAAACCCATTGCCTCCTTCCCCTTCACCTCAGCACCATATGATCACTCGCACACGTGATAACACCCGTGTTCCCCAGATCCTTTCTGACTGTGTCACCTATTCCACTAGCATACAGACCTCATATATCCCTGGTCCTACCTGCTTCACCCAAGCAAACAAATTTCCACATTGGCGTCAAGCTATGCTTAATGAGTTCATAGCTCTACATCGCAATCACACCTAGACTCTTATCCCTCCTCCTCCTAATGCTAATGTTGTTGGATGTAAATGGGTTTTCCACATCAAAAGAAACTCTTATCATCCAGCTCTTGGCATTGATCACATTGGTACTTTTAGCCTTATAGTCAAACCTACCACTATTTGCCTGCTCTATCTAAAAATTGGCAAGTTCATCAGTTTGATGTCCACAATGCCTTTCTTAATAAAAATCTAAATAAACTGATTTTCATAGCTCAACCGCTTGGCTTCATACAAACCATCTTATTTCTGTCAACTTCATAAAGCTATCTATGGCCTCAAACAGGCTCCACGGGCCTGGTTTCATCGCCTAAGTCAAAAGCTACTTGATCTCAAATTCACCCCCACCAAATCTAACACGTCCTTATTTGTTCATTCCACTACTTCTCATACCACGTATCTCCTCATCTATATTGATGATTTCCTAATTACCAGCTTTTTGTTCTCTTTCATCACCAATCTCATTCAAGACCTTAACACTACATTCTCTATCAAAGATCTTAGTCTTCTTCATTACTTTCTTAGGATAGAAGCAACTACCACACCCACTGGACTCCTCCTTATCCAAAATAAGTACACTAAAGATCTTCTTCTCCATATAGGTCTTACCCAATCTAAACCTGCCATCAGATCAATCACCCAAACTCTTCCTCTCTCTAAAAATCATGGTACCCCTCTCCCTGATCCTTCTGAATATCGAAGCACTGTTAGTGCTCTCCAGTATCTTTGTCTTACCCGTCCTGATATTCAATTTGTAGTAAATAAAGTCTCTTAATTTCTTTATTGTCTTACCGACATTCACTGGACCAATGTTAAAAGGATCCTTCATTATCTTCGCTCCACATTAACTCCTGGTATCCATTTAACCCAGCAAACCTCTCTCTCTATTCAAGCCTATTGTGATGCAAATTGTGCTGGGTGTCCTGATGACCATCGATCCACATCTAGTTATTGTATTTTTCTAGGACCAAACCTTATCTCTTGGAGTGCAAAGAAACAACCCACTATTGCTAGATCTAGCACTAAAGTTGAATATCACAATATACCTAATGCTATTACTGAAATTTGTTGGATTTGTTAAGTCAAAATGACTTCACGTCTAATAATTTTGGTGAAAATCAAATAATAATAATATTAGAAAGTGAGACGAAGCTGAAGCAGAAACTGAGATGGAAGCTAAAGCAGAAACTAAGACGAAGCGAAAGCAAAAATGAGACGAAGTTAAAGTGGAAACTGAGACGGAAGCTGAAGCAGAAACTATGACGAAGCTGAAATAGAAACTAAGACGAAGCAAAAAAAAGTGAGACGAAAAAAACTAAGACGAAGTAGAAGCAAAAATGAGACGAAAGAAAGTAAGATGAAGCGAAAGAAACTAAGACGAAGCAGAAGTGAAAGTGAGATGAAAGAAATTAAGACGAAGCAGAAGCAAAAGTGAGACGAAAGAAACTAAGACGAAGCAAAAGTAAAAGTGAGATGAAAGAAACTAAGACGAAGCAGAAGCAAAACTAAGTTGGAAGCAATGTGAAGATGAAGACCCGATACTACATCGGATGGTTAATCAGTTTGAGTTAGTTACAGAACTCAACTGAATAACTGTTGCTTCAAAGACTAAAAAGAAAGAAAAAAGAAGCGGTTATCAAGAAGCAGTTGAAGATGAAGGCTATAAATACGAGTCGGAGTCAAAGACTGAAAAACTTAATAATTTTAAAGTTAGCAAAAAAGCTTATCAATTTGAGATATTGATCTTAAATATTTGTTGTGTGAAACACTAGAGCTATCATTTTCTGTAACAAAGCTCGCAATATCTTTCTGTAAAGAGAGAGGAAAAGCTGAGAGCCTGAAGAGGCTAAGTGAGAAAAATAATACTTGGTGTAAGAGACCTGAAGAGGCTCTGTGAAAAGAATACTTGTATAGTTGAAAAGAATAGTGAAATCTCAAAAAGGATTCTGAGGACTGGACGTAGCTCACAGTTTGGGATTGTTGGGTCCAATTTCCGGAATCCAACTTCTTGCAAATAACCATAACTATCATCACTTCATTTTCTTGCAAATATCATCAAACTTACCACAATACATATTTAATACTTGAGCGTCCATAATACCTTGTAGGGTTCTTTCAGTGAACCCTTATTTGGCATCATTCCACAATGGTGGCATGCCTATAGCAAACAAACATCACAACCAACTTGGTCCAAATCAGTGTAAACATACATACAACTCATAACTGAACTACTTAAATCTATCATTTCATTTCTTACAGCAACAGAGCTTGAAATACTTTGTTTACAAATCGAAGGCCACACCATTGGTTTAATACAAAAATACAAAATATAAAGTAGCAACCGAAACAAAAATTCTTTAGGCTCTCGAACACTTGATCTTTTAGCTATAACCAAAGGATGGGGTAGAGAGGGGTGAGCTTGAAAGCTCGTGGGAGCAGTTTATAACAAAGAATAAGCAGGAACCTTGAAAACATTTTTTTTTCTTGTTTCAGAAAATATCTTATTGAATCATAACAATATTTGTTTTTCAAAATGCTTGTCGTGTATTCAAATTCATAAGTCACAAAACATGAATGCATCAAACTTGATCAAACACA
>JAOTAX010000001.1:23804732-23832073 GCA_025629825.1 Erythroxylum guanchezii
AATAATAATAATAATAATAATAATAATAATAATAATAATAATAATAATAATAATAATAATAAACCAAACATATTTTTATTTTCAGTTTTTTATTAAAAATCTCAACCAAACAGGTTTTTGTTTTTAGTTTTTATATTGCAAATCTCAACCAAACAGGTTTTCGTTTTTTTAGGAAAAAAACAGAAATTAAAAACAGGAAATAGAAACTAAAAACAACAACAGAAAAATAAAAGTGGAACCAAACGACCCCTATTTTTTTTTTGTTTTGTGTAATTCTTAGAGTTGCGTTTTCTTACATTTTGAACGTCTATTGAGGCTGGGTTTTGCTAATATGCGCTACTTTGTGATTGTCTTAGTTGGGTGTTGATTGGAATTGAAACTAATACACCCTTACGATTTTTCAAAGATGCTACAACTCTGTTACTAAACTAATGTCTAATATAAGAATTTAGGATCAATCCACTAGAATTTATGTGGTGTGATATTTTTTATTTTAGTTATCATATTTTTAAAATTATCACCTACTTTATATGTTATTGTTTTAGTTATTACACAATTATTTTCCTTGTATATTGTTAGTTTTTCATCTTTTTTTTTTCTTAAAATGATATAATACTATAGTTATTAAATTTTCATATTATATTTTTTTGAAAATACAAATAAATGAAATATGATAAAAAAGGATTGTATAATAAGTACATAATATTATAAAAAGATAAATAATGATTTTCAAGATATAAATATTGAAATGAAGAGTTGTAATTAACACAATATTTTATTTTATTTAACAAATTTTTTGATGTTCTATTTATAATTATCCTTATCCTTTGGCGTGAACTGCAATAAAGAGAGTAACGCGTGGAAGCACAACCAATTTGACACTTCATTTTATAATATACTTCTTTAAGGCATGCAAATTTTATATCCACATAATCCATTAAAATTCAAATACCATCCGCCCTCAATGGCTGTGATTCGTAGAACCGACATGAAAAGGAATAAAGGAAAAGGTTAGGCACAGACACTGAGGAGTACCTTTCTCGCTTTGTGTGTGTGGAAATCAATAAACATGAAAAGATTGAGGATTAATTGGTCCATTCCTCGATACTACAAATGGATAGAATTTCTCATCAGTGCTTCAATTCTCACCGGCCGGCCGGATTCAGAAACTTCTGTAATGATTAAAAAAGAAGAAATTAGTTGTACCCTAATTGTATAATGACAAAACTTTCGTCCTAGCTCTTTACCTCGTCATTTGTTGTATTAGTCTAGATGTTTCAGTATATTAAGGGGTCTTATGTGGCAGGCCTCTTCTGTATATTATTCCTTTAATTTTTTTAATAAAATTTTAATTTCTTAAAAAAAAAGCCAATCTTGTATATAAGAAATCACGCATGCTTGGTTTCTGCTCTAAAAAAATTGGCTACTTTCTTTTGATGGAAAACGTGTATGTGTGTTTTAAATTTCATATGTTGTATATGTAGATCAAAAGTTTAATTATTCATTTAATGACAATCTATTGAAAAAGAGGTACATTTATGATATAGTCAAGAAAGTTGGGTGTGTTCAAGCTTTAATTTATTTTCACGTTTTGCAGGTGAAAATCTAAATGGAACAGAAGGCAGAGTAGCATTGACATTACACGGTTTGAATCATGTTCGATGGAAAGTAAATCGTGCTTGTAATTGTTTCTTATAATAATGCCAACGTGATATTAGTTTACCATTTGCAAAGTTAAGAAAGAAGCAAAGGTGCAATTGTTTTTGAGCTTTCTCTGTTTAGTATTCACTAATTGAAAATGTGAGTACCAATAATAGTGATGGAAATGATAAATTTGGCTTCAAATATCAAAATGACAAGTATAATACTTTTATTATATAAAATAACAAACAGTAACAACAACAACACTTAGTATAAATTCTGTTGATACGTGGAGTTTGGAGAGGTCCAATAATACGCAGCCTTATCCTTAACTAGTAGAGAGACTGTTTTTCAAATGATACATGTAAAAAGAGAGAAGAAGGAAGGGAAATAAATAAATAATAAAAATGATAGTTAGTAAGAATAATAGTAATAAGAAAAAGATGAAGAAGGAGAAGGAGAAAGTTAATAATAATAATATCAATAATGCGAATATTAGTAGTATATAAAATAATCAAATAATTTATACAATAATAAAAGTGGATTTGTATAATTAATTATTTAGAATTTATGAATTTATTATTTGTTTATATTTATAAAAGTGATATTTGGTTTATTTCTCCATCATCTATGGATACACAAATCTTATAGAAATTATTTTTAGGCAGCAACTATTGGTGAGGTTTGCTACCCTTACGCCTCCATGTGGATCAATAACCAATAAGCTGATAGCAATTCTCTTTCGTGTGATAAGGTTTGTGGCAATAAGAACATCTGGGTACATTGTCAGAATTTGTTCCTGACAATTGAAGTTGTGGTTTACCTTCTTTTGTACCAGCACCTCGTCTTACATTGAGCCTTCCTGGCGCCAGTACCGTCCCTTCAATATGAGGAGCACGATTAGAAACCACTAGAGCCTACTTCTCATCTTGAGCAGCCATAGCATAAGCCTTCGCATGATTCGGCAAAGGATCAAGCGCAAGGATTTGTGACCGAATGGTAGAAGAGGAATCATCTAAACCCATCAGAAAATCGAAAACCTTCCCTTCCTCACACATATCGCATAACTTCTTTGTTGCTCCACATGTATAAGGGTGAGCATTCGGGTAATTTGGGGCCAATTTTTCACTGTTCGGGTAAAGCCCGAATTACCCGTAATTTTTTCCATCTTACCCAGCCCGAACCCGAAATTTCATTACCGGAACTTACCCGGCCCGATTTAGCCGAATTACCCTATTTACTCGGCCCGATTTACTCGAATTACCCTATTTACCTGGCCCGAATTACCCTATTTCATAATTCTTTTAAACCTAATTCGGATAATCGGGTAATCCGAATTTTTTTCAGAATTACCCGACCCGACCCGACCCGATTTACCCAAATTTTAACATTTTATTACCCGAATTAATTCGGGCCGGGCCGGGTAATCGGGCCGACCCGAATAATGCTCACCCCTACACATGTATAGTGTGGAATGGGACGTGAAGCCTGCAACTCATTCCATATACTCTTCAATTTTCCATAGTACGCAGATATAAGAGCCTTTTCTTGCTGAAGAAGAACAATTGAATGTGTTAATTCATATATCCTCGGTGCAATGCCTTGAATATATTGCTCCTCGAGATTCAACCACGCTTCTCGTGCTATCTCCACATGAGCTGTGCCATCCTGGTGATCCTTACCAAGAGCATTCGATAGCCAGGCTAGCACCAAAGCATTGCATTGAATCCAGGCCTGCAGTTTAGGAGAATCATCAGCTGGCAGTAGAATTGTGCCATCGATGAAACCTACTTTATTCTTTGCCTGCAAGCCATTAAGAAAAGTTCACCGCCATGTATGGTAGTTCTCTCCATTCTCTCGGAGGGTTTGGGTAACAAAGATCAAGTCAGGGTGATTGGAAGAATGGAGATAAAAAGGTGATTTGGTATCAACGGTAACAACAATGGTGGATGGATTGGTGATGTCGGTCATGGAGAAAAAAATAGGTTTTGGAACCTTGCTCTGATACCATAAAGAATTTCAAGAGTGGCTGAATTTCTTGATGCTTTGTTATTGACAACAAGTTTGTTTATATGCATGTACAATTGGAAGCCCTAATAAGATATACATGGAAAGCTAATTAATCACAAATCACGTAGGGATATACATTACATAATATTACATAATATCACGCCAATATACAACAACAATCAATAAAAATTTTGCTAAAGGTCTTAAAAGGTCCAGTAGTACTAAATCTTACTCCTAACTAATAAAAACTTTTAATTGTCATACTCGTCGAATAAACTTCCCAACTTTGCGCATAAGTTATTCCATACTTCACCTAATGAAGTAAGCTTGAAAAATAATTATTAATTCTAATAGATGGCTTCATGAATAAATCTGCTTTACTTACTTTGATCATATTATTGGTAGAAGAAAGCTTTAATTAGACTTAATTAAGTCTAACATAATTCTTTAATGCATTATTTTTAGTGCCTTTAATGGTTTTTTCATTCTTTAAATTATAATATGTTTAATCTAACGTCTTGAATTCAAATCTAATCCAAAACCTAATTAATTAAAATTTGATCCCTTGACTTGGTCGAACAAAATGTTAAACCTAGACTCTTCTTTTGTTTTTAAATCCCCTTAATTTCCTAGTGGTTAGCTGGTGTGTTAATATGTTCACATATGTCCGTTGTTAATTTGCCAATTCAAGTTGGCTTGATCGTTAAAAAGTATTCAAAGTTTTAATCGGTTTTCAAATTCCAAAATTTAGTTAAAAAGTAATGTTTTAAAAATTGAATCAGATATTAAATTGTTTTAAAAGCTGGATCGGAATTTAGATAGGTAAAATAAGAAGTTTAATATTTAGAAGGTTCAGCCGGTATTAGAAAGTTATAAAATTGACTAAAAATTAAATAAAATTAAAGAATTTAAAATATGATTAAAAGATATTGTTCATATCTATAGAAAAATTTCACGTTTAATTAAAAAAGATATTACTAAATAAACACTAATTGATTTATTAACTTATTAATTTACAAAAATTGAATGATTAATTAATAAATTGATCGGTTTTTAGCAATAAAAATTATTAAAATAAATCGAACTGAAAAGTTAAAAATTAATTGGACAATTTGAAAATTTTAAGATTTAACCGATTGAATTTTTTAATCATTGTTAAAAAATAAATTAAATGAGATGTCTTAATTTAGTCTCAACTATCAAAATCAAAGAACAAACCATTCTCTTAATAGTTGGTGATGAACCAGTTAACACAGTTACCAAATGTTACCTGAATTCTTACGAAAAGACTTAGCACAACTACTACCTAGTGCGTATTCCAAGTCTTCAACTAAGACTTGTCGCTTCCATAAGGAAAAAAGAGGGCACCTACCAAAAAGCTTTCCTTATTACTCGACATAAACAACTTCAGACACGTAAATGTAGAACTGGGTTGTTTCGCACCAAACAACATAAATAGAAGTTAATGTATTGTCTAGCAGTTAGTCCGCGTGGGAAGAAGGTAGGAAACACGAACACCGACCAAAGTGAGAAATGTGAAAAAAAAGAAAACACCAAAGGGAATAAAAACCTACCAAGTCCATCCGAACCATAAACCTACTACCTCATGACTATTATGCAACTCTATCTTAAAACTCGTTCAACCGTTAATGGTAAACATTTAATTTTATTAATCCCACTTCCGGTGCATTACATAACAATTCAAGTGTTAATTGTTGTTTTGAGATCATAAGGTCATAAATTTAAGTTACAGAAATAACTTCTTTTAAAAAAAATACAAAAGAAATCATGTGCATGTTATGATCTTTAAGAAATTCTTGCTTTGTAGTGAGTACATTGACTTTAACTTTAGATAAGTATAATTATGAACATTTCAATAACTAACATTGAATTAAACTAGTACTAAATAAGATGAGATTTACTTTGAATTAGGTGGGTGTAAACCTGATTATCTTTGTGTTCATTAGTTCTAACCAAGTCTCCTTTTAATATTTTAATTTAGGTTGGGGTTGACGATGCAACAGAAGTCGTCCTTTGAAGATAAACTATTCAGCGCACCGGAGTCTCGTGCATGTCCCAAGTCTCATAGATGACGAACTCGTGGATCACTAGCTACTATATATGTATACGTCACGAAGGGTAATTCAGAGGTCGTTTCCTTGGGGTGCAAGTTCCCCGAAAAGATGAAGAGATAGACCCAGTTAGAAGTTTGAACTTAGAAGTTGTTCAAACTACAACTAATTCGTACTCATATTAAAATTGTCCGTACAGAATTGGTCGGGTTTCACCTAACGAGACAAGGAGACATTTAATAAAGAGTCTACTCTTGGTCGTTCAACTCATGTTTATCTGTCACAACTATTGATTATCTTTTCTTCTTTCTTCGATCCTAGAAATAATGTATCATAAAAGTATTTCTTTTTATGAATTCAATGTTAAAGTATCACACAAACACATAACAATGTGTCAATATATCTCAAAATAAGTTAAGATATTGAATTTAAGTGATTATTGAAATTTTCAATGACTAAAAAACTCAATCGGTTTAAACGGTTTAATTGGAATCGTTCAATTTTTTGATTCGGATTTTAATTTTTCGGTTTGATTTATTTTAATAACTCTTGTTGTTAAAAATTGATCAATTTATTAATTAATATTTCAATTTTTGTAAATTATTATAAACTAAAATAAATCAATTAATGTTCATTTAATAATATATTTTTCAATTAAACTTCAAATTCTTTGATAAATAGGAGAAATCTCTTTTAATCATATTTTAAATTCTTTAAATTTATTTAATTTTTAATCAATTTTATAATAATCTAATATCAATTTAATCTTTTAAATCTCAAAATTTTATCTTATCGTTTAATTTTTGGTCCGGTATATAAAAGAATGAAATTTTTTAATGCACTATTCAATCACAAGATCTACCCTGCAGTAAGAGGTCTTAAAAAGATGTCATGAAGTGATTGGACCGTTGAAAGACCTAACTCACCCCCAAAAGCTATTTTGAGATGGGAGGTTTACACACTATTATAAATGACTAATGCACTCACACTTATCTAATATAGAATTCTTGACACACTCCCTTAAACCAAAGCAAGGCTGGACATCTCCTGGACATATTAGACAAAGGGACAGAACCAGGTACCGCCCCAAACTATTGAGACAAACAAGCTTTTATATTATATTGAAAGACCTAACTCACCCCAAAAGTTAATTTGAGAGAAAGGTTGACATACTATTATAAATAATTGAATACACTTATACTTATTTGATATGAGATTTTTGATATGGATCATATCTGTCCAATATGAGATTCTTGACATACGCTACATCTGATAAAGTATTTATGTTGTTGTAACAAATTATAACGACAATGGACAACCAAAGTCAAAATCCAAGTTAAATGAAGCCTAAAACAATGAAACTAAGTCTACAGACCCTATCAGCTAGCTCGAGCCCATCCTTGCTATAGAATAACCCTTTTTTTTTAAAAAAAAAGGGCTTTATCAACTTTTGATACTATTCAAAATATCGAGTTGAGAAGGAGATAAACCAATTACATAGAGGTTGAGGCTTAATTTGGTATAATTATGTAAATTTTGTTAAACTGTCTTGATTAATTGTACTAAGTTAGAATCATAAAATTGAAGCAATAAGAAATATGAAGCATATCCAAGCAAGATATAAGAACACATACCGTCGAAGCATTTCCAGTTCTGCAATGATCAAAACAAACTGGAAGGAAGAACTGTCACATGACTACATGTAAGCAAGAATCCTGGTTCTTACACACTGTACCAACATAGTTTATAATCCATTACACTGTCAAAGCAATTCATACAACTGCTTTTTATGTATAACTGAGACTGCCCAGATTTTACATGGGGGCACATAGGATAATGTCTTCGAGTTTCTAAACTTATGTTAAAGAGTACACATTAAAACTAGAACTCCTGTAGATGAAACCCTAGAGAAAGTTTTGTAGAACTGGTAAGGTTTAACTAGTCAGCTGCAAGATAAGGGGGTCGGACATTAAGATCAAGGATTGCTAGTCTGTCGTCGTCGGCACTATAATCCACCCCCATTGGAACTAAAGACTCATCGGTGAATATGCTTTTATGGAGCCAGACTGTGCCTAGAAATGTCACAGGGTTGAAGCTTAAAAGCTTCTTCCTCATGACGTTGGTGATGGGAGAAAATCCATGTTTATTTATCCACATCTCCGCGAGGTCGACGATGGATGGAATCACCAGATGCTTGATGCCAACCATATGAAGCATCTGCAATATTGAATCAGCTGCAGAACTTGGGACTTGGCAACAAAATTCATAGTGGAAGCAATAAATAGTAGAAGAAGAGACATTTAAGACATTTAAGAACTTTGTATTATCTTGTATTCTATTTTCTTTTTTGTATCTTTTTCGAATTTATTTTTTGTATCTTATTTGTTATTATCTCAGCAACTCAGGTATCACAAGACTTATATAAATACAATGTAAAGCTATTTGTGTATTAAACAATATATTTACATATCAATTTTATTTCTTCTCTGTTATCATAGTATCAGAATTTATATAATAATCATCTCACCAATCACACGCAATTTATATTCACAAACTGCAGCCAGTATTTTCATCAAATACCTATATCCTGCCTATTAACTTACCACAACCCAAAATAAATAACATTGTCTCTGCTATACACCTAACCCAAAATTTGCAAAACCCAATAGCTACTTACTCCTTTCCTCACTTCCAAGCCCACCGGTCTCAAAACCTAGCCTAGGAGCATCAAAATCACATTTTTCATCAATACCCAACCCAATCTCATTATTTCCAATGGTCCACTACCCACAACAAATCAACTCGTTGCCAAATTTGCTGGAAATGGGATCACATTGTCGCTCATTATCGATTCCGTTACTCTGCATCTTAAAATTGTCCCACAAATTCCTCACTTCATTCAAACAACCTTTCCCCTGCTTTTACTGCCTTAAACACCCACAATGCTTCAGACCCTTTTACACTTACTTCCAGTCATATTACTGAATGGCTTCTAGGCACTGGAGCAACCAATCACATGATATCGATTCTCACCTTGTCGAATCTGAAACTCCTTACAATGGTCCAAATCAAGTGATTGTCGGTAATGGACAAACTCTTCCTATATTCTCTATTGTTAATGTCACCTTACCTACTACAACTCGTCTTCTTCACCTCAATAATATTTTAATTGTCCTTAATTTTACTGCCTATTTACTTTTTATAGCTAAGTTTGTTAAAGATAACTCTTGTCTTATTGGGTTTAACCCATTTGGTTACTTTGTAAAAAAATTTAGTACTAAGATACCTCTATTCGTGTGATCCATCCACAATAATCTTTATCTTATAAAGGTCCCACTCCGCATCAAAAATCCTGTTGCCCTCAATGCTACTACCACTCCAGTCAACCTATGGCATCAACGTTTAGGTCATCCTTGTTCAACCATACTCTCTAGATTATCTCTTCCCTTTAAATTGTCATCACATGTATTGAATAATTGCACTTCATGTTTATTAGGCAAAAGTACACGTTTTCCCTTTACTTTATCATCCCATGTTTTTACTATGCCAGTACAAATTATTCACCGTGATATTTGGAGTCTGTCACCATCTCTTTCTTTTTCTAGCTAGCGTTATTTTGTTATTTTCATTGATAACTTCAGTCGCTATCCCTGGATTTTTCCTTTACCCACAAAAATCAAGCACTTTATCAATTTTAACTCTTCAAAACTAATGTTGAAAATCTCTTCTTTACCATAATTAAAACTTTCCAATGCGATGGAGCTCCTGAACTCATCAAAGGTCCTTTCGCCGCTTACCTTGCCTCCCATGGCATATCTTACCGCAGTTCATGCCCTTATACCCCATAACAAAATGGACTTGCTGAGCAAAAATTTTGCCATATTACCAAAACTGGGCTTACTCTTCTCTTTTATATCTCTCTACCTAAATCTTTTTGGTTCGAAGTCTTCTCTACAGCCACCTACCTTATTAATCTATTCCCCACACCTGTTTTTAATCACAAGTCACCTCATGAAACCCTGATTCTTAATCCACCTAATCTTTCACGCCTTCATGTTTTTTGGTGCGCTTATTTTCCTTTTCTTAGGGCAGCTCGTATAGACAAACTAACTCTAATGTCCACCAAATGTGTCTTTATAGGGTATTCATTACAATACAAAGGTTATCGTTATTTTGATCCTATCACCTCCAAACTTTACATCTCACGACATGTCCAATTTCTTGAGACTATTTTCCCTTATGCAAATTCCACCCCTAATATCTCTCCCATGTCCTCTTCTTCTACCATCTTGCTTCCACTACCTGCTCCAACCTCTTCCTTTTCACCAAACACCACATCAAACCCATTGCCTCCTTCCCCTTCACCTCAGCACCATATGATCACTCGTACATATGATAACACTCGTGTTCCCTAGATCCTTTCCGACTATGTCGCCTATTCCACAAGCACACAAGCCTCATATACCCCTGATCCTGCCTCATTCATCAAAGCAAATAAATTTCCACATTGGCGTCAAACCATGCTTGATGAGTTCACAGCTTTACATCGCAATTACAGCTGGACTCTTATCCCTCCTCCTCCTAAAGCTAATATCGTTAGATTTAAATGGGTTTTCCGCACCAAAAGAAATTCTGATGGATCCCTAGATAGCTATAAAGCTCGGTTAGTTGCCAAAGGCTATCATCAAACTCCTGGCATTGACTACACTGATACCTTTAGCCCTGTAGTCAAACCCACCGCTATTCACCTCATCCTTACCATTGCTCTATCTAAAAATTGGTCGGTTCATCATCTTGATGTTCACAATGCCTTTCTTACTGACACTCTTAATGAACCGATTTTCATGTCTCAACCGCCTGGTTTCATTGACCCTCACAAACTATCTTATGTCTGTCATCTTCATAAAGCTATCTGTGGCCTCAAACAGACTCCAAAGGCATGGTTTCATCGCCTGAGTCAAAAGCTACTTGATCTCAAATTCACCCCACCAAATCTGACACGTCCTTATTTGTTCATTGCACTACTTCTCATACCACATATCTCCTCGTCTATGTTGATGATATCCTAATTATTGGCTCTTCGCCCTCTTTCATCACCAATCTCATTCAAGACCTTAATACTACATTCTTTATCAAAGATCTTAGTCTCCTTCATTACTTTCTTGAACAAACTGAGTACACTAAAGATCTTCTTCTTCGCACAGGCCTTACCCAATCCAAACTTGCCATCACACCAATCACCCCAACTATTCCTCTCTCTCCAAAAATCATGGTACCCCTCTCCCTAATCCTTTTGAATATCGAAGCACTGTTGGTGCTCTCCAATTTCTTTGTCTTACTTATCATGATCTTCAATTTGTAGTAAATAAAGTCTCTCAATTTCTTCATTGTCCTACCAACATTTATTGGACTGCTGTTAAAAGGATCATTCGTTATCTTCGCTCCACATAACTTCTGGTATCTATTTAACCTGACAAACCTCTCTCTCTATTCAAGCCTACTGTGATGCAGATTGGATTGGGTGTCCTGATGATCGTCGATTTACATCTGGTTACTGTATTTTTATAGGACCAAACCTTATCTTTTGGAGTGCATAGAAACAACTCACTGTTGCTTAATCTAGCACTGAAGCTGAATATCACAGTATAGTTAATGCTACTACTGAAATATGTTGGATTACATCTCTTCTTGGTGAAATTGGTTTCTCTCACATCATACCCACTTTTTGGTGTGATAATCTAGATACAACGTTTCTTGCTACCAATCCCATTACTCACACTCGTACAAAACACATCGAGATTGATATTCACTTTATCAGAGATTTGATTACCAACAAGGCACTTACTATTCAACATCTATCTTCCTGCGATCAAATTGCAGATATCATGACCAAGGCTTTATCTTTCTCTACTTTTCACAGTCTTCGTGACAAGCTCATGTACAAATTTTCTATAATCTCACCGTCATTATTATGATTTACATTATCTTATATTTCATTTTATCTTTTGTATCTCATTTGAATTTATTTTATGTATCTTATCTGATATTATCTCAACAACTTAGATATCACAAGACTTGTATAAATACAGTATAAAGCTATTCATCAATACACAAGAAAACGATACCTTGACCTCTTGACCTATCAATTCTATTTCTTCTCTATTATCAGATAGTGAAGACTTTTTCTTTGATGTTGATTGTCATCCAGTATCATCAAATAAGCAAGAAACTAACGAGGTTTTTGAGAAAATAAGATCTATACATTATGTTAGAACTTACGATTCCAAGTGCATTTAACAGTTTTTTCGACATGCTCTTTCGTCGAAAGCTCGGACGAGTTGCGAGGAAGGGCATCTCAGCAAATTCGTTTCCATGGATCCTGCAGAAGCAATACATACTTTCACTTGTATAATACATTTCCAGGCAATGGCATGTATATGCAATATGTACCTTAGTGTTGCTACTGATATAATGTCATCTTTCTGCTCAAGAACAACAGTGTAGAAAGCTCTGAAATTAATTCTCACTAAGCTTGATCTGGAAAAAGAGAAGCAAGATTTGAAGAAAAAAAGAAGATTCTGAATATGGTATACTAGCATTCAGAGAATTCTTGATGACAGTAAAAATGGTGGAAGTGTTTACCCTCGGCCATGTACCACTCTATGAAGAATGTTCATTCCGGTGAACCGATCAATGGTAGGCGTGAAAGACTCATTGAGCACCTCCCAAGCTATTGCAATCTTGGAGTTGCATTCCATTCTGATATGCTGATTCTCGTAATAAAAGTCACCAGGCTCCATCCGCCGGAGTAGAGTCCACGACATTCCTTCTCCTAATTCGATTCTTGCTCCGATTAGGCTCTGAAGCTTCACAAAAGTCTTCAAAAAAGCTGAATGTCATCCCATGGTTTCAAGAACATTTTGGAGAATCTTTACAATAATATCAGTAAACAAAAGAATCTCCTTTGACTCATTATGGGATGTTACAGAGAAAGAGTTGTTTGGTTTCCGGTTAAGAAATGGTACCTCTTTGCAACCACAGCCACAGAAGGATAACTCCATTGAATGACTATTAAGATCTGACTCAGTTCTCTCAGCACAACAGAACCAATGATCTGCAAGTACAATAAGAGTTAGCTCACTAGTTGATTATGGACCAGGCAATATACTTGTCCAATTGAACGCCAAGAGATGTTTAAAAAACAGGGATAAAACCAAGAATTGAAATACATCCATACATTTTTTCTCGCACTGAGGACATGTTACCATATCGCCATTGCTACCTCCACATAACTTGCAGACACAGTAAGGACATAGCCACTCTCCTTGAGGTACACTCTGTAATGGAAGACGTGTTATCTGCTATATGTAACAATCAAAAGATAATTTTCAAAGAAACCAACTGACCCTCATGCCCAAACAGCTCGGGTGATATGTAGATGGACATCGGTCACAACAAAGCAAGTCTCCTCCATCCGCACATATCAAACAGGTATCATCACTTTTATCACCGGCATCGATTTTGGGCACAAACTCATGAAACTGATGAAGTTCCTTTTCCTCTTCTCCGTTCCACGCCACAGCCATGCATCGTAGGAGAGATTCATCTGTCCGAGCAACACAAATATTCTCATAAGGCCACGAACAATCCACGCCAGAATGAGCCACAAATTCCCTCATAGTCATGACCTCCGAGCAACACAGACAATTCACACCATTCCTTCTAGCTCTTCCCACCTTTAGCACCTCTCTTCTGCCTTCACTTCCCTCTCTTACGCCTACGTAGTGAAGCCTTTCATTCTCTACCACAAGCTGCTTCTCTATCAACCAAGAGATGACTGTTTTTTCCACCATATCTGTTTGCTTGTCAGTTCCTTGGGTACTATCCTGAGTTGGGTCATGAACGGTCTTTCTTCTTCTTGTGTCGGTGTCTGATTCTTGCTGCTCGTTACCTTCCGAGTCTTCGTCTTCATAACTGATTATCGTTATCCTTGGACGTAGACGTCTTCTAACATTATCATTTCCAATATTTAAGCTCTGACTTGAAGTACCTGCTGTTTGGTCCACAACCATAGGAGCAGAAATATTGGTTCTACGCCTTCTTGGTACGCGGAAAGAATCACTGTTATGACGTCCATGTCCACTTGAAGAGCCCGGTTGGGTAGTATTTTGACGATTCCTTTGTTGAAACCGATCCATATATCTTGCAATATATCAAACACCCTGTGAATTTTGCTTCAGGATGTTGTTTATGGTATCTTGAGAATATCTCTGAAACAAAATCCATCCGTATAGAAACCATCAGAAAGCAGAAGAAGCTGGCAAGAGCTTGGTAGCTGTACAGATAAAGCATCTGTGTAAAACACCTTCACGTTCCTGATTTGTTTCACCTTTTGGTTTCTGATATCAATTAATAAAAATCCTTGTCTTGAAAGCTAATTAGCATTTACGTTCTTTAACAAGGAATCATATCATTTATACTAGTAAGTTGAGCGTTACACTTCATGTGGTGCTTGAAGAAGTAAGAGACTGAAGAATGGAATATATCGAATAGTTTATGAAACACAATCTGTAAAGTTTCTGTTTATAATCTATTCACCTCTGAACTGTATCAAACATTAATTTTGTGGGATAATTATGTCTTACATATGCATGAGTATTAATTTCACTCTTTGGTATATTAATTCAATATCTCACAGAGAAAAACAAAATAAACAAAGTACCTACAAAAGAAATGTTGAATAGGGACTCTTTTAACATTTACAGATTATCAAAACTTTGATATTAGTTATCTTCATAAACACAAGTTATCAATAATGTGACAAATCATTAGATACTTAGAAGAGAATGAAATTGCAGGATTACATCAAATGTATTTTCCTTTTTCCCATTCTCTTTGAAAACTGATGCAGCTTATTAATGTACATATATGCTTGAATCTGAAGATCAGAAGAACATGTACATGAACAAGAAGATGCGAAGTGTAAAGGGGGTCTCTCCATTTATCAAACTCTACATTCTTGTGAAATATGTGTTCTACTTGCTTCTCATATACATATATGATTAGAACAAATAGTACATCTACGACACAACAAAATGTATGCTAAATCTTGAAACAAATTAATCCACACTGAACTTGACTTTATATCCACTACATGAGTTAAGATTCACAATTATTTCATGTAGTTGATAACCAATAAAACATGCTGATCATCTATACAAACTTGCATCCTATCTTTTGTCGATGGTAATTTAAAAATATAAATCATTAAAATTAACAATCAAAAGAATAAAATCTTATTTAGTGTCAAAAATAATTTAGTAATTTAACTTCCAGTGACAGTTTCATTAGATATCTTATAACTAGAATCTCTCATTTTACCGATCCAATTCTTCCACTACCGCAAACCCCAGTTAGATTTGGACATAATACACTTTTTAATTATTGGGAGAACCCAAATACTCTCTTTCGGATATTATATGACAAATAGAAAAAGAAGGAACTTTAACTTATACCTCATCTTATTTTTAACGAACATTTAATATCGGCAAGTTATATTTTAGAAAATTTTGGAATTTGATTAAAAAATAAAAAATTAACAATAATGTGAAAAAGAGAAAGAACACTACAAATAAAATAAATTTAATAAAGATGATATTTTAAAGAAAGTTGGTAAAATAAAATCTTCTTGTTTTGACAATTATTCATATGATAATATATAATATCTAAAACATCATAATCATTGAAACAAATTAACTATGAAGAATGTTAGCTTTCAATTGAAATATATATATAATATTTTTAGAAATTTACCCGATGTTTCTAGGAGATCATCTTTTTAACTATCGTCGGAGTTTCGTCGGAGTATAATCGCCGATCTGGATGTTTCTGTAAATCTTGAAGTAGAACAATCATAAAACTTGAACTTAGCTTTATGATTGGAAACAACAAATAATCCCTATAGGATTTTCAAAGAAGTAATTCGGTGAACTTGAAGGCGAGTGACAGTGGACCTGGATGTTTAATAATAAATAACGAGACACGAGGCTTTTATGTCATTTGCATGTTAGCAAACTGGCAAAAAGGTTATGTATTCCACTTTTATTATGGAAATGTATTTATTATAATATTTAAAAATTAGTGTAGTTGAATGCATTTATTAAAATTACATAAAACTAAGTATAATACTAATTTTTTTAAGAAAACCTTAATTATATATTTTTATATCATATTTATTATTAAATGATTATTAATATGTGTTTTTATTGATTACATTCTTTATAATAATTGATAAGATATTAGTATAAATAAAATAAAACAAAATAGGAGCATATAAAATAAAATATATAATTATTATATATTTTATTTTATAATAACTTTTAAAAATTGTTGTCATATATTATTATAGTATCACATTCTTTTTAACAAATTTAACTAAAAATTTTAAATCAAATTAGTGTGATGTCAAATAATACAAAAAAGTAACTTTAAATCCAACTGCTTTTATAATATTGTATTAAGAAACTGGCATTCAATTTAATAGACTAATAAGAGGAAAAGGAATTTAAGGCAATAAAAGTCAACGTATTCCATTGCATAAGGGTTCCCGTTTTGTGAGTGTTGAGAGAAGATCATTAATATACGCAATATTTTTTTTATAATTTTTATAAAGAGGATGTTTCTATGACTTGAACTTGTGACTTTCTGGTCACAAAGAAGCAAATTTTCACAATATGCATTGAAATCATATAGTAAATTCGTTTATTAAACAGGTTGGAAATTTTTTTCTTTTACCTATTTTCTTGTTAATTTATTATTAATAATAATCTCTTATGAACTCTTTTTAGTATAAATAAGGGATTAATATCATTTAGTATACTAATGTGAGATTATCATAAGTCATAACATTATAAAGACAAAATAATCTTTTAAGAAAAGGTAAAAGAACTAGAATCTTATCACTAAATTGAGGCGTAATTTTTCTAAATGGTATAATTTAAATCACGTGACATTGTTTAAGTGTTATTTTACATGAACATAACTTTTAAATGACCTTTCTATTGAGTAGGGATAAGGTTGTATATTACTAAATTTTTTCAAATTCCGCATTTTTAAGAAACTCTTATTGAATGTTATTGTTACTGTTGTTATTACGTGTACATATTGAGTTGATGTTGACATTCTATCTAAAAACTTCTCGTTAAATTTGTTAGAATGATGTAGAATTATTCATATATAATTAAAATAAGATATATTAAAAATAAGAAGAAATGACTAATGCATAATAATAAATAAACCAGCCTCCACAAAATACATATAAAATTAATATTCGAGTGTTTTACTTTTATCTTCATATTGAAACTTGGAGGAAGGGGAAGAAAATGTACCGTTGAAATATAACTATGATATTTATAATTACAAAAATGTAATTTTGAAGGAAGAATTATACCTAGAGTGTCCAAAGATTGACAATAAATCTAGTTTCTTTGAATAGCTTTGAATCTCAAATTATATGAAACACAAAAGTATATTAGAAAATTTTAAAATGAGGCACATATTGTATTAGAAAGGCACAATATTTATAAAAATCAACATGACATTTAACAATATATAAGAAACATTTTTCCTAAAAATATAAAGAGAAATTTTCAAAACTTTTTACGTAAAAATATAAAGAGAATTTTTCCCAACAAAATAAATTATGAAAAATGACAGAAAATGAACAAGACACAACTACCTCGTTTTTAAGAATCGGAAAAAAGTTTACATGGTTTAAACTTGGATTAATTACAAAAATCTAAAAAAAATTTTAAATTTTATAATATTAGTCGAAACTTTGAAAATAATATTTAAATAGTTAAATATTTAATTTTTTAAAAATATGTAATCAGGCACGATTAACCACATCACTACTATCAATAAAAAATCTAACGATAAGTTTTTTTAGAAAATAAAATATTAAATATTTTATAATCACCTTTTAAAGTTATAGTTATTATGGTAAAATTAAGTAAAGTTCTTTTTTTTTTTTTAATTAACCATTTCAACTTTAAACCTCTACTCCGTATAGTAACACCTTTATAAGGATTTCATTCATTTTTTAATAGAATGAAAGTTATTGTAACAAAAAAGAATTGAGATATAAATTGGAAGTTGGTTTGATTTGTTGAAAAGCAAATTAGTGGCTATTACTTAATAATGATGCGGCACAAAAGATAAACAAACATAACTCTAATCCAAGAATTGTAGAATAATAATTCTTAAAGAGAGAATAAATTTATTTACGAAGAGTTACGTCAACCTTTCTCAAAAGTTGTTTAAATAGTTTTACATAAACTTTAATTCATCTCATGAAGAGTTCTGTATAAAATATAAACTTTAATTCACTGTAGGGAGAGTTTTAGACAAAATAGGAAATGAATCAAAGAGATTAAGTAAAATAGGAAATAAGAAACAAATAAAATAAAATAGAAATTGCTTAAAATCTCGTTGAGAAGGAAATTAGTTAAGATAGGATCACACGCTAATCAATGTCTCATTTTGCCTAAAGAGGAAGAAATGTAGAGAGAAATGTTGGATAAGACATGATCACATTTTAGTGAATGTCTAAATCTGTCTAAAAATTCAAATGCCTTATTATTCTTCTTTAACTCAACCATAACTTATTGTCATTATATCCAAGCTATTTATCACGAAAGTAAGAAAAAAGATCAATAAAATTGAAGGTTAGAGAGATATTACCCATCCATAGAGGTAGATCAACAACGTAGGCATTGTCACTGATTTTCCTATTAGTCTGAACGAACCATATCTCTTTTGTTGTAGTTTATGATGACCTCCAACAGTTCAATTCTTGCTCGAAAAATTTATAACTTCATCTCTAGCATTAAATACTTGAGTTCTCCTATGCAAATTAACATTAGCCTTGTACGTTTCATTAGCTCTTTCAATCTTCTTCTTTACCTCCACTTGAATCTCTTATGCCTCTCTAGCTAACTTTGCAACATTAGGAGAGAAGTTAGAAGATTTAGGTGATTTAATAAGATCAAGAGCATGATTAGGTACCTTAGTGTAAACTACAGAAAATGACAATTGACCAATGACACTATAAACTATATTGTTGTAGTCAAATTTGGCTTGTGTAATCAAGAAATCCCATCTTTTTGATTTGTCACGACATTTACATCTTACCAAATTACCTAAAGTCCTATTCACCACCTCCATCTGACCTTTGATTTGTTAGCAATACTATTGTATTTAAGAGAAGAATCAAATAATCCCACAAGGTCTTCCAAAAGTGACTCAAAAACTTGGTGTCATGATCAAAAGTAAAAGATTTAGGAGCATCGTAGAGTCACACCATTTCTCCAAAGAATAGCTTGGCAATCGTTGTAGCATCTGCCAATTTTTTACAAGAGATAAAATGTTTCATTTTAGAAAACCTGTCCATAACCACCAAGATAGAATCCATACTTCTTTGGGTTCTTGGAAGTCCACACACTAAATCCATAGACAAATCCTCCTAAATAGCATTAGGAACTGGTAATGGCATGTGCAAACCAACATTTGAAGCATGTCCCTTATAAGCTTGACAAACTTGGCATCTCTCCACAATAATAATAATGTCTACCCTCATCTTTGGCCAATAATATCTCTTTCTAACCTCTTCAAGCTCCTTGTCTTTACCAAGGTGACCAACTAAGTCTCCTATGCAATTATCTAATCACCTTCTCCTTGAGTGAACTTCTTATAAGACAAAGTTGATTTTCTTTCATAAAAAATCTATCATGCACATACAAATCATCATGTGACTTTTTCCCCAAACACAAATCTCCCCAAAATCTCCATTACTCTCATATAAATCCTTCAAATATTCAAGACCCTTAACCTCTATACTCAAGGTCTTCACTATAGCCACCCTTCTACTCAATGCATCAATAACCACATTGTTCTGCCCTGCCTTGTGCATCAATTTATATGGAAATTTTTCAATAAAATTTGACTATCTAGCATGCATATTAATTCTCAATTGCCTTTAACTTCCTAAACACTTCAAAGCTTAATGATCAATGTACAAAATAAAATATTTCCCAATTAAATAATGTTCCCACATCTTTAAGGTTTTCATAATAGCATAAAGTTCTTTATCATAAGTAGCCCACTTTTGCTTAGCATTACACAACTTTTTGCGAAAGAAGGCTATTGGCCTTTTCTCTTAAGATAACATAACTCCAATATTAACTCTACTAACATTCCATTCTACTTCAAACAACTTATCAAAATCAGATAAGGCTAGAATAGGTGTAGTACAAAACTTTTCCTTATTGATTGTAAAACTTTACTTTTATTCTTCTTCCTGTTTAAACTTCTCATTCATGAGAAACTTGGTAATATGAGCCATAATTCTTAGGTGCAGACCACACCCTAAAAACTCTCACCTTCTCTTCATCCACTCTCAATCCATCTTTCCCCACAACGAAACTAAGGAACAACAAAATTTTAGCATAAAATTGCACTTCTTCATATTAGTATACAATAAGTATATCATCAAATTATGCAACTACAAACTTACCTAAAAAAAGGTTTAAACACTTAATTCATCAACCTCATAAAAGTTTTAAGAGCATTGAGTAATCCAGAATGCATCACTAACCATTCATACAATCCATCTCTAATCTCAAACGCAGTTTTCCACTCATCCCTAAGCTTAATTCGAATTTGATGGTAACCACTCCTGCGGTTAATTTTAGAAAATAGCGTTGCCCTAGAAAGTTGATCTAACATATCATATAACCTCATGATAGGAAATTATATCCAACAGTAATCATGTTAAAGGCTTGACCATCCATACACATCCCCTAACTACCATCTTTCTTAGGTGTAAGTAGAGCAATAATTACACATGGCCTCATACTCCCTTCCTAATCAATTCCTCTACTTTCTCCCTCGGGATCTCACTCTCTTTTAGAATCATATGATAGTGAGATAAGATGCGTAAACTAGCCCTGGAAATCAAATCAATATAGTGTTGGATATCTCTTATGAGAGGTAATCCATTGGGTAGCTCATAAGGTATTATATCTCCAAATTCTTCTAAAATTGGTTGCACTTTTAAAGGAATCTCATCTTTCTTTTCTCTCTCTTCTTCTCTTTGGTGTACCTCCCTCGTTTCTTTCATCTCACTAACAAAACTTCCCTTATTATTTTCTAATTCTAATAATGGTTTCTTTATCCCACTAGGTTTCACTACTCTCTTTTCACTTAGGCTTACTAAAGTGACATGTTTCATAAATCAATAAATAATCTCCATACTTAAGTGATATGTATCAATATCATATTGCCATATTTTAGCCAACAAAAATTGACATACATCCATATTAAGAACATCATAATAATGTTCATCCGAGTATTTTCTAATAGAAAATGACACCTTACACCTTTCTATGACACGAATATCACCAATAATAGTATTCTACGCAATGTTATAGGGTTCAAGGTGAGGCTTGATCGATAACTTTAGCTTCTTAGCCACCGATTTATTGATGATATTCACTTGGCTACCTCTATCAATGATCAACTTACAAAGATTTCCTTGTACCTTGACTCTAATGCGAAGCAAATAGTGTGGTTACCAATATTTATGCTCATTTTTAGAAATCATTAATCTCTTATATCTTTGACAAATTCATCTTCTTCTCCCTTAGGATATTCACAATCTTTCTCATCTGACCTACACTCATCTTCCTTAGAATCTTCAGCTACCTACTCCATTATGTTAGCAAAAATTTGCTTCAGATATTCATTAGAACAATGGCCTGGTTCTCCATATTTAAGGCATTTTGAAGGAGATGGTTTAGCATAAGAGTTGGCAGGTTTAGCAGTTGATGTTTATTCTGTTCATAAAAGACATTATTATAAGTAATTTGCATGGAACTATAGTTATCGCGGTAGAGAGGAACTGCACACGAGAAAGATATAACCATATCTTAAAGCAACTATTGTAGCCAAAGCAATTCAGAGGTAGTGTCAATAAGAGATCTATATTAGGCTTCTGTATGAGATTAAGAGACAATAGGTTGTTTCTTGTTGCATTGAGAAATGAGAGATATTCCTAAAAATAAATAGTAACTAGTGGTGAATCGAATCAATATCAAAATAGGCTTATAGCTCCAATAGTTAAGAGAGGAGAAAATGAAGGTTATGAAATATAGTATCTCATACATACCTTAAGATACGAAGAACAACATAAAAGTGAGTGATATAAGGTGCAGATATAAATTGTCTCACAATGTGAACATTATGAGCAATATTTGGATGAGATACAGTAAGATAGATACGATTAACAAATAATTGGTGGGAAGGCATATAATCAATCTAATTAGATTCCTGACAGTAGTAGAAAGATGATCATTGGAGTCAAGTGGAGTTGTGTTAGTATCAGTGATGCCAACTCAAGAAATAAGATCAATAACATACTTTGCTTGTGATAGGTAGTATCCAAATTCATCCGAAGATACCGTAAAATCCAAAAAAATAACTCAAATTACCTAAGTCTTTCATCTCAAACAGCTTATACAAAACGGAATTAAAGCCAGGGATACCTTATGTGTCATCACCAGTTATTATCATATCATTAGGACTTGAGCCTGGCTTGACTTAAAAAGAAGGCCTGGGCTTGTCCCGAGGCTCGTTCAAGCCTTGGGACACCAGCCAAGAGCCCAGCACAATCAAGCCTCGAGAGCTTGAGGCTTGTTTGGCCCATATGGGTCGAACCCAACACTTGAGTCCGATCTAGCTCAATAGGTCCTTAATCTGATTAGTTTTGGGCTAGCATGACTTTTATTTAAATTATTTTTTGAAAATTTTAATATAACTTTATTTGATTAAAAATTTAATTATTTTTATTAAATTAATTAATTAATAATGATAGGATTATAGGAAATAAACAAAAGATCATAATTAAAGCGATCAATTCAATTAATTGAAGTTACGAAATTCAATTGATTAATAAAAATTGAGATTTTATAATGAATGAATATATAAAACGTATATATATTGATCATATAAATATGTTGAAATCAAATTCATTAATGAAGGAGAATGTAATTATAGTAAATGTAAAAAATAATGAATATGATCAATTCAATTAATTGAAGTTACAAAATTTAATTGATTAATAAAATTGAGATTTTATAATGAACGAATATATAAAACATACATATATTGATCAAATGAATAAGATGAAACTAAATTCATTAATAAAGGAGGATATAATTATATGAAATGAAAGAAAAAGATTATAATTAATAATCAATTCAAAATTAATTGAAAGTACAAATTTTAATTGATTAATAAAAATTGAGATTTTATATTACTACTAATACTATTATTATTGTTGCTGTTGTTATTGTTATTTTTATTACTATTACTACTAATATTCACATTATTAATATTATTAGTATTATTATTATCACTACACTCCAATACACCACTACTACTACTACTACTAATATAAGTGTTGCACTCCAATACACTACACTATTCCGAATCGCATATATTGCTTCCTTTATGATATCCAATTCATCTTTGACAATCAAATTTAGAATATATACAAAATAATGCATATGGAATAACCTTCCACCAATCATCAAGCTCCTAACCCGTATCTTATTCTTCAACTTTTCAATCATAGTATCATTTGTACTACAATTGTCGACTATTATGGTGGATAATTTGGTGTCGATATTAAAACCTATTAAACGGCCTCCAAACACAATTGAAAACCTTTCATTTGCATGTGATGTCGACATATAAATAAACCGATCATGTAAAAACATTACCAATATCAATCATAACATAATGAAAAAGTAAATGATAACAATATTAAAGAATATAAATAACCTCAAAAGTTTATTGTGTTGTGTTCAATGATTGTCAACAAAATGTGTTGTCATTGCTATATAACCTTTCTTTTGGCTCTTGGCTATCCATATGTCTGTTGTAATGGCAATCTATCCTTCAATATTAGACAATGTTCTTAAAATTTATTTCTTCTTATCCTCGTATATCTTCATAATGTCCTTCTTCAACATATTCTAAGTTGGAATCTTGAAGGACGATTATAGTGAGTTGCAAAAAATCCTAAATCTTTTGGCATCAACTATGAATAGTGGATCTTTATCATTGATTATCATAGAAGCTATCAAAAACCTTAATCTGTTATGGACATAAGATGTTTCAGTCATTTCATTCTTCTCTCTTATAAGGTTAGGGGTAAAAAATGTTTGACCTCCTAATAGTATCTTTTTTCTACTACGCAAATCCACTTGTCTCTTTAAATGAGAGGTTTCACCTTTAGAACTCCCGACCAAAATCTTTTGACAATACTTATATTCTTTTTCTACTTCATTCATCAATCTGTTATTATTAAAATGATTCCAAACTTCACTTTTCAATTGACTTCGAGTTGAACTTTTATCTTCACTTAGTACGGGATTAGAAGTTTCCACTTTTGTCTCCTGTACTGGATTACATGTTAGAGAAGTGCTCTAAAGGCCATCACCTTTAGCACTTATTGTACAAATCATTTTATAATTAATAAAGACATTTTTCATTATTTCGATGTTCATACATTTATGGATTTGATGTTGATCTTAAATTGATTTAATGAAGTCCTTGATACAAAATATAGCATGGAGGAAATTATGATGAGATCATGATAATGAGATTCCTATCATGTGTAATTATTTTAGTATATAAAATTTCCCTAGTCATAGGATTAATGAGATAAGATGTCATTAATCCGGATAGATTAGCACATGTTATACTCCTTAATTGGATCAACCAGTAGATCTCATAAGCTGTAGACATGAGTTGTTTAGAGTTAACATGTGGATGTTTACTAAGGTTAGTAAGTATATTGGATTGACCTACTATAAGACAACCATATGGATATTCTATTCTAATGTCAATGATAGTCTCATCATAGCAATTGCGTAAGTATCTTTTGACTTAAGATGCTTAAGGATATCTCGGATATTGATCCTGTGTTTTGACTCCATTCATCGATGCCTTTCAGGAGTTACTCGTAGGGTGGTGATTGGGTACAACTTGAGGTATTCGGAGGTAATTGAGTAGCCAATAAAGGATTCACCACTCCTGATAGAAGGAGATGATACCCACGGTCTCTTGCTACAGTTATTACTAGGAAGTCCCTGGCCAGAGCAGATATGTGTTACGAAGAGAGTCTTCAATAATATATATAGTAATGAGATCCTCAGGATAATATCTAATATCACTTGGACTAGATGTGGCATAGTCAGTCTAATGAGAGTTGACACTTTGACCATACTCTGAACCAAGTGAGATATAGATGGTGAAATGATGAATTGCATGGCAACATTGCGTTTGGAAGGGTTCGTAGTTAAACCACTAACTTTTCGATCAATTGGGAGTCATGACGTGTTGCTAGATACCGCTCTTAACTTATTTGAATTAAGTGTTAATTCAAGTGACCAACATAACTGAGAACCTAATGGATCATAAAAATAGGAGATCCGAATGATGAGTAAAATGGTCTTGAATGGTGATTCAATATATGAGAGAGTGTTTTGGGATTGTATCACGATGTGATCGTGGTAGAAAACGTTGTATAGAATGGATTAGAAACAAGTGTTGTTGGCTGCCAATTTGGCCATTAACTTCCTAAATTTCCATTAATGCATGCTATTCATAGTCATTAACTTCCCATAATTTCCATTAATGCATGTTATTCATGACCATTAACTTCACATGACTCTTCATTAGTGATGAGGGTTATGGAAGGCCAAATGGTGTAGAAAATAAAGATGATTTTCGTCCATCTTGTGTAAGACAAGTGAAAGAAAGGTTCTTTTCTAACATACACACTCTTTTTCTCTCTAACTATCACAAGAGTTCTTGTCTTTGCTAGCACAAAGAAAGAATTTTAGCCATCTCCTAGTGAGGTTTCATCCTTCTATCTTGGTGTAGACTTTTATTAGGCATGATTTACGTTGATCGTTATGGTTACGACAGCCCAACGTTGAGAAGATTAAAGAACGAAGGAGATCGTCGGAAAGGTTTGTAAACATCTTACATTTCATGTTTTTGTTTTCTATATCTATATGCATGAGTATATCTGCTTTTTTTTAGGTTTTGTTTCATTTTCCACTGCGTATATTTGATATATATTATGTAAGAGATGCGTGATCGGAACCTTACATTACAACTCTCAACTAAGAGAATATGTTCATCCATTTGAAACAATCAATATATATATATGCATATGTTATTCGTAATCATAATTGAATACATAGGTTATTCATAATCATAATTAGTTATCAATGACTTATACAGTCACATACTGTCACTATGATCGTGTCACAAACTCACATAGGTGTTTATATGTTTTCAACGTGTAAGTGACCGTATAAGACACTATGTGTTTTTGCGAACTTACACGATAACTTGCAAAGTCACATACAAGCCCATGTAAGTAACTGTGCAAGTTTGCGAAAACACCTCGTTGACGGTAACAATCCCAAAAAATTTAGTATTTTACAAATTTAATCTTCAATCAAAATATAACGAAGGAACTTTACCTTGAGGGGTGGGTGGCGAAGATAAACTAAAAAATATAGTGGCAAGGTAGCGGCGGGACGACGCAAAGGGACAGCTAAAAGGGCAACCACGGTTGGAGAGCGAAGGGGTAACGAGTGGCGACTGACGTGGTGAAGGGGTAAGTGATAGTGAGGGACGACGACGATGAGAGAGAGAGAGAGAATAGAGAGAGAGAGTGATTGTAGTATTGGTCAGTGGGGAGGGGAAGAAAATTAGAAGAGAAATAAACCTACGAGTTATAAAAAAATATTGTTTATTTTATGAGAAACTGAAGTGTAAAACGACATAATTTTGCTTCATCTCATAAACAATGTTCATGGCTTAAAATTACATGGTTTTACTTTAGAAGCAAAGCGATGTTATTTTGTTCTGTAAATTATTCGGGCCTCAGGTCGAGCTTTGGTTCGGTGGTTATATATTATCCTTTATTTAGTTGGATATGAAATAGATTTATAAAGAATTAAATTAAAAATTATATAAGACTAAATAATCTAGCTATATAAATCAATATCATAAATAAAATTTTCTATATAAATATTTGTCACCATTATTCTAATAAAAAGATAAGATAAATTTGTGTGATTTGATAAATAGATTAATAAATGAGAATCTGCAATTATTATTGAGTAATTTTAGTAGATCTAAGTTTATCTTAAAATCACATGTTAATAAATTATTTAATGATAAATACTTTATAATGTATAATTAAAAAATAAAAAATATCTCAAATTCACTACATATAATATTTAACTTTTATGAAATAGTTTTTAAAATAATAAAAAATTAAACGATAATAAATTAATTAGCATTAGTAAAAGGATTGTAAAAGTTGGAGTACATGATACGCTTTCTGTTCTTATCTTAAATTCCCTTCTTGAGGTACAAGCAACACAAACGCTATTCGGTGGACTAATAAATGAAGCTTTGTAGTCGATTTCAGTCCCATTGAGGAGTAAGTCAAAGTGGAAAAGGAAGAAA
>JAOTAX010000001.1:23863084-23876539 GCA_025629825.1 Erythroxylum guanchezii
TAATTGTTTAATAAGGTTGATTAGGATACATGTTTCTAGTCAATACAATTAATAGAAAATTGCCTCAATGAATGTTCGTTAATAATTATAATTTTTGTTGAGAATCCATAATAGCATGGTAACATCGGTGACCGAAACCAAGGTATTTTCCTATTGATTTTTCAGACTTAATTATTATTTCAATTTGCAATTTTCCTTTTTGATTTTCATTATTATTTCAGTAAGTAACAAAAACCCCCTTTTCATTATTTGTGCCGTTTAAATTCGTAATTTTTATAATCGCGAAATTTCTCGTGGGAACGATATCCGCTTACCGCTACTAAATTAAATTGTTTTAACGGGAGTGAAATCTTTTATATTTAGTTGCAGGCGACATCATCACCACATATATATATAAACAAGTCCGAATTTCTCGGTGAAATGATTGTAATTTTTTGATTAATAATTTATGGATATTACTAATATTGTAATACTTAGTTAGATTGTATTGATGATAATGGATATACTATATTTTATAAATACGAACTATAGTTAGATTTTAATGATGATAATAGATATACTATATTTTATAAATACAAACTATCTAATATTATTTTTTTAAAACTAATTTATGTTCAATTTAAAATAAATATATATTTTTTATTCATTCAATATCATCTCGCCTAAAATATATATCCACTACTTTAATTTTTGTTAAAGTATCTAAGTGTCTTTTAATTTAACAAAACATAAACATAACAATATTTGCACATCACAAACATAATTACAGATGACGAAAATGATTTGACTAAGCTCAATTTTTATCTTATTCGATCCCAAAATTAATGAAATTAGTTTAAATTAATTGATCTATTAACTTTCTATGTAGCATTTTCACAAATCAATATATGACTTCACAAATTCTTTACAACATAAAATCACTTCAATGTCATTCTTTAGAAGATTAAAGTAACTTGCCTATACATTTGTGTTCATATCAAGTTAGATAATTTGATATCAACACAAATTAGTCCTATACTCTTTTTTTTTTTTTTTTCTAAATTCCAACTTCACAAAATTAAGAGGGGACCAGAAGACCCAAGTGATAGCACAAGTCCTACTTCTGCAGTAGAATAGAATGTTCATCGACCATGAAAAAGATTGACTCACCCGTTTCGTGCAAGTGACCAACCCATTTCCTTCGAGGAGAGACATTTAATGAATTTATATTTAAAAGAAATTTTTTGTGTGAAAATAGTTAACTAAAATTAATTAATAGTTTTGATTAAATTTAGGGATAATTACCAAACAAAACTCAAACTTTTGTCAATTTTGCAGTTATATTTCGAACTTTAAAAAGTAGCAATAAAATATTCAAACTTTTAATTTTCTTCAATTCTAGTCCGACGTTATCTGTTGTTCTCCCGATACCCTCAACCATTTCTTTTCTGTTTGTTTTTCTGATTGTTCTCCTGATGTCCTTAGTGTGAGGGTGTCGGAGCTACGTAATTTGAAGATTAAAAGGTGAGGACATCGAGAAAATAAACTGAAAATGAAGGAAAAAACTGAAATCAAAGTGTAATGTTGTCGGAGTTGCGTAATATGATTTTGGTCATTTTTAAACAACGATGTCGTTTTAATTATGTGATTAAACGACGTTGTTTCATTAATCTTCATTTGTTGTGTTAATTTCGTCGTTTTATTAATCTTCATTTGTTGTGTTAATTTTGACTGAAATGTATTAATAGTTAACGTTTCTGAAACATGTGGCAAGTCACGTCAACAAATTTAATAGAAGTACTAATGTCGGGCTATAATTGAAAAAAATTGAAAGTTTGAGTATTTTATTATTACTTTTTGAAGTTCGAGTTAGAATTGAAAATTTTTGAAACTTTGAACATTTTATTGCTAATTTTTAAAGTTTAGGCTATAATTAAAAATTTGACGAAAGTTTCAGTTTTTTTAAGTAATTAACCCTTATATTTATTAAAAAAAACTTATTTCTCATATGAATTTTCATAGTTTAAATTTCTGTAAAAAATTATAACTCACCTTGACTTTAAAATGTTAGTTAATCTGAAATAAGATTATAATTAAAATTGCAAGTACAAAAATACTTAATTTTAAATCGTGGAGTGCTCTAAAACAAGCAATTCGAGTTATTATATATATTTGATAGTATATATATTTTTCTCCACAGTTATGTTAACGTACTGTCAGGTGTCGATTGAAAATATAGAATTGGAATGTCAAAGTCATCCACTAAGTCGTCCACTTAAGTCGTCCACTTAGGCAGAATTGGAATGTCAAAGTCATCCACTAAGTCGTCCACTTAGGCCTTTGTGGAGAAGATGGCAAAAGAAATCATTTGAATGTGGACTAAAAGAAACAAAATTCCCCTTTAGTTTAAAAAAAATTAGAAAATTTCTTTTATCTTTAAAAATTTTTAAAAATCATTTTATTTTAAAGTTTTCTTAATCTTCTTTTAAAATTTTTGGTTTTACAAAACACAAATAATATAAGTATCAAATATGGGTTAATCAAATTTTTTTTAAAAAAAATCAGAGTGAGGGGTGCAGCATGAGGACTTCTCAGGAGGTCACCCATCCTAGTACTACTCTCGCCTAAGCACATTTAATTTCAGAGTTCTGATGGGATCCGGTGCATTAGTGTTGGTATGATCGCACCCAAGATTAATCAAATGTTATTTACACGTCGATTTAACTCAATACTTAAAGTTAAAGTAAACTAATTAAATTTAACTTAAATTGATAACTTATTATAATTATCTTAAATTATTAATTTAAATAAATTTTAATTAATTCGAGTGAAAGTTTAAGAACTGAATTAGTATTAGACAATAATATATCTTGTAATATTTATAGTAATTATTGTGTAAATATTTTAGGAAGTAGGGTTTTGTACATGCCTCTATATGAGGCTCTTTGCTCTCATTGAAAGTTATGGCATTATCTCCTCAAAATTTATCATGCTATCATTCCAAAACTTTGACTTCATTAATCTTGTACAGGAGGAAAATTCAGTGTGCAGGAGGAAAATTCAATTCGTCATTCATTGCAAAGCCCCCTGCTAATTGCCGCTTTACGTTTGCGCTGCTCAGCTGGTGGGTAATTCGATTTTGTCTTATCTCAATGTAAGTATGCCTTAGATATTCTTTGTAAGGCTGGTTTAACGGGTGCTAAGCCTGCACCGATTCTTATGGAGCAACATCATAAGCTTGCTTCTTCACATAATCCTTTCATTACTGATCCTAGCCGTTGTCAACATCATAAGTGCCTCTGATTTTATTACCTAATTAAGATTACCATTCTTATTAAAATAATATTATCAGTGATTTTTAAACAACCGAAAATTTTATAAATAACTCTATCTATTCAATAATTTTTCAATGAATCTTCTTCAAAATTAAGTTTCAAACTCTTTAATATATACATACTAAATAAGAAAAAATGAAAATAAAATATTATCTTATTAGCGTTAAATAAGTAAATAGCCCATATTCTATAACACTTGTAAAGAAATTTACTTTAAAATAAATTCTTATAATCTAATATAAAAAGTAAATTTTCATAGCCATCTTAGAGATTTATCTATATATTAATACTTGTAAATTTTCATTAACTTAAACGAGTGTACCCTTTCACTTAATAGTTATTTTTTGACCTCTGTTCAGTTTAACTGGTTCATCACGAATTTAATTTATATGTTACACACATCTCATAAACAACATGTCTCCTTTCATGTCACCAACCATACAACTCACAGGTATTAATTATAAGTAAAAAAATTCAAATTAATTTAATAAAAAATTCATAATTTATCATTATCATTAATTAGAATTTTCCAAAATTGGGATCATAAAAATAATTAATATAAACAAGATAAAACATATCCAAAACACAATATTCATAAAAGTAATGAAGTTAAAAATTCTAACAGACATATACTACGGGTTAACTCCAAAACTACAAAAAGAAAATAAGCAAAAACAAGAAATAAATCCCAAATATTAATAATAGGAAGTTAAAAAAAGAATCTTATTATACAATTCAGCTCTTTTTTCTCACGAAGATGAAATATAAGTAGTGTTTTTAGCGATTCTTTTTGTTATTTAATTTGTAGACAATTATACTGCCTTATTTAGAGAGTTATTTGGTAGGCTTAATGCGCTGAACTCCTAAATATGGTTTTAACCATAGTTTACTAAAAAAAATTCATTGTTTAACTATAGTAAAAAGTTGTTATAAACCATTTTATGAACCAAAGAATTATGAACATGGACTAGTTGATGGCAGGAGTTCGAGTATCCCAACATGAATTCTAGGTGTTTTCTAAAAAGTGGAATTAAAAAAAAAAAAATTCTATAACTTCTTGAGCTATTGCCGATGTGATATTTACATTTAATTTTTTATTTAAATTCAATTTTTAAATTTTTAAATCACCTTAACTCAAGAAATGACTGCTGTTGGGTCCGCGTGAGATTGTTTCTTCGGAAGTTTAATGCAGCGATAGACTTTGTGGATTGTTTCTTCGGAAGTCTAATGCAGCGTTTTGACTTTGTGGTTGTGGTATATCTTTTATCTTTTCCTTCCTGAAAAAAATAGGCTGAATTGTCAATGTAAACTGTTAGAGATCACACGATCTGTTATGTTTGATTCAACTTGCTATGTACCAAGTTGAACGACTTCACAAATAGCATAGAGAAAGCGAAATTGAAGACAATGACACTTACCAAAACCTTTTGAAGATTGAACTAACATGCCGTGTTTTGCTCCAAGTACATTAACACTAGAGCTTCCTTTTCAGTTCATCGATTGTTTTACTGGTGCCGTATTAGTAATCAAACTACTGCTATCACTGCAACAGAACGGCAACATATGGATACAGGCACTTTGTGTTTACTTCTCATACTACTGGCTTTTCAACTTCCTCTTTGCATCTCATTTCTTCCGGGAAATGAGACAGATCGATTGTCTCTGCTAGATTTTAAGCATCAAATTCAGCACGATCCTTTTGGGAGGCTCAAGTCATGGAACGAGTCCTCTCATTTCTGCCATTGGCTGGGTGTTACATGTGGACGTAGGCACCAGAGAGTCGTCAAGCTTAACTTAACTGCTTGGGAATTGGCAGACAGGTTAGCCCCTGACATCGGGAACATGAGTTTTCTGAGAGTGATAGACCTGCTAAACAACAGTTTTAGTGATCGTATTCCACCAGAATTGGGACTTCTGTTCAGGTTGCAGATGCTACGCCTTAAGTATAACAAGTTCATCGGTGAAATCCCCGTGAACGTCTCACGTTGCTCTAGACTACAACGACTAAACGTAGGTAACAACAATTTAACTGGCAAACTTCCTGCAGAACTTGGAAATTTATCGAATCTGAGGGTACTTATTATCGAGAAAAACCATCTATTTGGCGAGATACCGTCTTCTTTGGCGAATATTTCATTTCTTGAAGGCATTTATGGGTCTGAGAACAACTTCCAAGGAGGTATTCCAGAGAGGTTTGGACAGCTAAGAAGACTGAAAGCCTTTGCGCTTGGTGAAAACAATCTGAGTGGTAGTATTCCAACTTCCATATACAATATCTCTTCATTAACTAATATAGGTGTGCTTTTTAACCGACTTCGCGGAAGTCTTCCGCACAACCTTGGTGAAACTCTTCCAAACCTCGAATACTTGGGACTTGTTGGAAACCAATTCACTGGCCAGATTCCCTCATCACTTTCCAACGCATCCAATCTTAATTATTTTGATATTGGAATTAACAAATTTGCTGGAAGAGTGCCTACTTTTGCAAAACAGCAAAATCTGCAATCGTTGCAAGTTTATGAAAACAATCTTGGGAATGGAGAAGATGATGACCTGAATTTTCTGTACTCCATAGTAAATAATACAGTTTTAGAAGTTTTGGCCATAGATGGTAACAACTTTGGAGGGATCATGCCAAAAATAGTCGGCAACTTCTCGACAAAACTCTCGTTCCTGAATTTTCGCGGAAATCAAATAAGAGGAATCATTCCAACTGAAATCGGAAATCTCATCAGCCTGGAGTATTTTATTTTAGGGGAAAATCATTTGACTGGAAGCATTCCAAATTCTATTGGGAAGTTAGAAAATTTGTATGATCTGGAGCTCGCGGGGAATGAATTATCAGGGAGTATCCCATCCACTCTGGGGAATGTTACTTCTTTAAACAGAGTATATTTAAATAGGAACAAATTACAAGGAAGCATTCCTTCAAGTCTTGGAGATTGCCGGCATTTAGTAGAACTGAGTCTTTCTGAAAACAAACTAAGCGGTCCGATACCAAAAGGAGTGCTAGGAATTTCATCCTTAACAATATACTTAGGCTTATCCGACAATGAGTTTGAAGGTACCCTCCCCTCTGAAGTGGGTCAGTTGGAGATGCTTGGAGGTCTGGATGTTTCGAACAACAGACTGTCAGGAGAAATCCCTGCAAGTCTTGGGAACTGCAAAAGTTTGGAAAATCTATATATGGAAGGAAATTATTTTCAGGGGAAAATCCCCGAGTCATTAAGTTCTTTGGCAGCAATTCAATATCTCAATCTCTCTCAAAACAACCTCACCGGCCTAATCCCTGAGTATTTGGGACATTTAAGACTGCTAGAGCGTTTGGATCTGTCATTTAATGATCTGGAAGGTGAAGTACCTGTGCAAGGGGTGTTTGAAAATGCAACTGCAGTTTCACTTGCAGGGAACCAGAAGCTTTGTGGTGGAATTCCACAACTCAACCTGTCACGATGTACCTCAGGCAAGCCAAAATCTTCCAGCAAGGTGAAGTTGGCGACTGCAATTGCTTGTGGGCTTCTAGGCTTAATGTTTACAATATCTTTTGCCATTTTCTGGTGGTTAAGAGAAAGAAAAACTTTGGCAGTTTTAAGGTCTTCAATGAATATTCCTTTCCAGCAAGTGACATATCAGGATCTGCTCAAAGCAACTGATGGCTTCTCCGAATATAATCTAATTGGGACAGGTAGTTTCGCCAGAGTTTACAAGGGAATTCTCGGACAGGATCAAACGGTAGTGGCTGTGAAAGTGCTTAACCTTCTAAACAAAGGAGCTTCCAGAAGTTTCATGGTAGAGTGTGAAACCTTGAAGAATATCAGACATCGAAATCTCGTCAAAGTGGTAACTGCATGTTCGAGCATTGATTTTCAGGGAAATGATTTTAAGGCTTTAGTATACGAGTACATGGTTAATGGGAGTCTGGAACAGTGGCTGCACTCCACCGATAAGACTGTCTGGATGCAGGAGCCGAGAAGCTTGAATCTAATCCAGAGGTTAAGCATCGCAATTGATGTGGCAAGCGCTCTTGATTATTTACACCATCACTGTGAAACGCCAATTGTCCATTGTGATCTGAAGCCAAGTAACGTTATGTTAGATGTTGACATGAATGCTCGGGTAGGAGATTTTGGATTGGCAAGATTCCTCCATGATACTTCCACCCAAGTTGCTCCAAATTCAAACAAGAGCAGTACTGGTGGCATAAGAGGCACCATTGGCTATATAGCCCCAGGTATGCAACTTTTGTTGAAGCATACCGTGTTCATCGAATTCCTTTTTTTTTTTTACCCTGATTGTATGTTCTATCGTTTCAATCTATGAACTGCAGAGTATGGCATGAGAAGTGAGGTGACGACTTATGGCGATGTATACAGCTATGGAATCATGTTGTTGGAGCTTTTTACAGGGAAGAAACCTACAGACACCATATTCAATGAAGAGCTGAACCTCCACAACTTTGTAAAAGTGGCACTATCTGACCATGTGGCGGAGATTGTGGACTCAGAAATCCTGGAAGAAGGCCAGGAACCAAGTGCCAATGCCACAGAGAGGAGGAGGAATAACGTTGGAAACCACAAAATCATGGAATGTCTGATCGTAGTTCTTGAGATTGGAGTGGCTTGTTCTGCCGAAATGCCAGAAGAGCGGATGAATATCAGCAACGTGACAGTCCAATTGCAAAAAAACAGGGACATTCTTCTAGGAACTGGTGTGCATCGAAGACGTTGAATCCTTATTTCCCTGGGAGGTTTGTCGAAGCCATTGTCTTAATATTAAAAAACTTGCTTCAAAGTTAGCTTTGTTTTCTTGATTTTCTTGCTAGAAGTGCTTATTTAAAGATTTTAATTTCTTCCCAATTAATAATTGTGTAGCAGTTCATTTATCCCATGTCACAACTTCACGAATAAAGGCAAAAACCTTAAGGACTTAGGTGAGTTGGTAAGGGACTCTTCTGGCTTAAGTGAAGTCGTCGGTTCGAATCCTTCTCATATATACACATGTTTAAAACATGAGGCTAGAGCTTTACCTCCCGCAAGGAACCTACCTGACTCGAGTGGCCTGATCTTAGGAGTAACAGTATTTGGGACCGGGTTGGAGAAGGCCAACTTAAAACTTGAGTGTTTAGATTGTAACTGGATTTCTAGGTTATAAGTTCAACATATGTTGTTATAAACAATATTATGAACCAAAGAATTATGAACATGGACTAGTTGATGGCAGGAGTTCGAGTATCCAACATGAATTCTAGGTGTTTTCTAAAAAGTCGAATTTTAAAAAAAACTTTCGATAACTTATTGAGCTATTGCCGATGTGATATTTATATTAAATTTTTTTGCTAATTTTTTATTTAAATTTAATTTTTTAATTTTTAAATCACCTTGGTGATGCTGTCGCCTGTAACCAAATATAAAAGATTTGCACTCCCGTTAAAACAAATGAATGTAGTAGCGGTAAGCGGATATCATTCCCACGAGGAATTTTGCGATTATGAAAATTACGAATTCAAACGGCACAAATAATAAAAAGGGGGGTTTTTGTTACTTACTGAAATAATAATGAAAATCAAAAAGGAAAAATTGCAAATTGAAATAATAATTAAATCTGAAAAGTCAATAGGAAAAATACCTTGGTTCCGGTCACCGATGTTACTATGCTATTATGGATCCTTGACGTAAAATTGTAATTATTAATGAACATCCATTGGGGGAAGTTTCTCTTAAGTGTATTGACTAGAAACATGTATCCCAGCAATCTTCTTAAACAATAACCTAGATACGATCATAGGTAAATTGAATAATAGCATTAAGGACCAAGAATCAATGATAAGTGATAAAAATGTACGACATGAAATTAGTCAAGTGGATAATTTCTTAGAATTTTCCGACTCTAACGTAGAGGGGTTAATCCTAATTGCTACTTGTGGTTACCAAAATTGAACGTCAGATTTTGTTAACCTAGCGATTGAATCGATTAATCTCTAGTTGCGCACCTAGAAACTAACAAATTCAATTAGAAAGATAGATCTGAAATTATCCAATGTTTATTAACAATCATGAAAAAGATTCAAAATATCTCACCATAATGGCATATAACATGGATCCCTCAACCAAGATAAGAAAATTAGTTAATCATAATTGAATTGAAATCAAAGAAAATAATAAAAGAAATTGTCTCCATAACTAGTCTTTTAATAAAAGGAACGAAAATAACAAGTGTAATTGTACAGAAATTAGAAGGCAAGAAACCAGAAAATTGCAATAGCCCAAAAATCCCTAAGCCTACGACAACACTTCTGGGAAGGTGCAGGAGAATTAAACCATAAAACTCAAAAGGAATCAATTGTACGGCAGCCCCCAAGTAGAGAATACGATGATCCACTGCTCAAGACTTTCAGGAAATATAAATCAGAAAACATCAGAAGAAAAGATGCGGCAATCCCCCATCAGCAGAAAATATACGATGATGTAACTTAAGAAGTGTAGAGGAAACAAATTAGAAAAACAAGAAGAAGTTGGGTGGCAGCAATCTCCAATCAAGAAACTTATGGAAGTACTACTGGAATTTTGACAGAAAAACAAAGAGAACAGAGGTTGCGGCAGCCTAGGATGAGAAAATACGATACATCCCTTTCCAACCCTAAAACCCATATGTATATGTGCGGCAATCAACCTTAGCTTCCTTCTCCAATTGAATCTCTTCATAATCTTGATTGGATTTCGTCCTAATTAGATAATCTTCTAATTTGGGTAGGAAACTTTTTTAAAAGGACTCTAAAAGATCTTGGGCGATTGTGTTCTAATTAGAGACAACTTCTGAAAAATCTGCAGAATTAGGATTATGACCTTAGGCGTGCCCACGCCTAATCTTTGAATTTCGACCAATCTGGAATTTTCGAACTTCTTGCCATATTTTTCCTCTTTTTGATCCTTTTTCGTCTTTTTGGTACTGAAAACCATCTGTGAACATTTAACAAACAATTCCATCAATAATTGAGTACCAATTTCGCAAATCAATCAACATTAATACCAAAACAGATGCATTTTAATTGACTTAACAAATTCCCCCACGCCGAACCTTTGCTCGCCCTTGAGAGCAACATATCAAATCATTAAACTCAATCAATTCATCCTTTAGAAACCAAGAGCACACAATCCATCAACTTAGGCTAGCAAGATTCAATTTGCAACATACATCATAATCGCCTTTCACTAATGCAAATAAACATAGTCAAAATTAAGCATCTTTGTTCAAAAGCAAACATGAAATTAAGTGAATTCTTCTCACGAATTTCGCTCTTACACTCAAGTGTTTGTGGGTAGGTGTTTCACTCAAATCTCACTCTATCATGTTGCACTACCATAGGCTTGCAATTTTATCAATTCTCATTCATTCAAATCACATGGGCTCTTAGATCATAAGGACTTTATTAAAGGTTGTAATGGGGCTAGGTTCACAGGTGAGGTAAGATGGCAAAGGGTTAATCACAAGCATTCACAAAGCATCAAGTAAAGAGACACATAATTTCAGATTCTGAACTAAACATATGACATAAAAGACAACTACTCGTACTCTTTTTCTTTTTCTGAATTTTTCTTTCTTTCTTTCTTTTTCCATTTTCTTTTCTTCTTCTTTTCTTTTTTTTTTGATTTTTTTTCTGTTTTTGATTTTTTTTTAATAATGCTAAGAACATGGAAAAATAATGACAACAAGAGAAAGTGATAAAAATATGAGTAGATGTACCTATAGAAATATCTCAGAACAAAATATATAACAAAAGTCCCAATTTAGTTAATGCTTCATTCAACTTGTGATAAGGTAAGGCTAATGGGGTTGTCGGGTTTCTAATGTGAGGTGATAAATTAAAGAACAAGGGTAAGGCTCAAAAGTGTTTGCAAAGGGCAATTGAATAGGTGGGTCAGATTTCAGGTTAATGGTGTAAAATCAAAGAAGGCCTTAATCACTTCTATAGCCCATGTGATCAAACAAACTCAAACCGGTTCCATGCAAGTTCTGAAGGCAACATAAATAGAGGAGCATCACACAATTCAAACAAATAATATAACATAAAGAGGATGTCATTTAGGCTCAAAGTTCACTCACAGGTTGATGTTAAGAATTCACCTTAATTCCACAATTTTCTTCCTCACTCCAATGTCAGAATTTTGACCAAGCCTATAAGATCAGCTATTGCAATCAATCAACATATTCCATCTTAAAACTTGCTTAGCCCAATTTAATTTCATGCATATACCCAATCTCATCCAAACTAAGATGACCAAGCTTCATGGGTCAACATGCAACTCCATACACAAAAGTCAACAAAAACAGCCACAACAACCAACAATATTCACCAAAAATCAAAAAAATTTGTCAAATCAAAATTCTCAATTCCTCCCCCACACCTAAACCAAAAACCCAAAGTGACAGGAATATGTCTATCCATGCACCATAAGAAATAAAACTCAGCTTTCGACAAGTTACCCGAAGCATTATGACGACCGGAAAAATTATATGCTAGCAACCTATGAATAATCTTGAAAATAAAGTTCCCAAGAAAAGAGCCTTTGGACAAGCTAGCGTTATAAGGTTGGAGATCGACCGACCACTGATGCCATAATACGGAAGGATTAAAATCCGCATGAAAATCGCATTGGGAATCAATAAATAAGTCAGATTCGGTTTCAGCAGTAGTGAGAAATCCCAAAGCAACATGAAATCCAGCAATTGAACACACAAATTCCTTCCCCATTGATCGAAATTTGACAGCCTTGTCGGTATACACATCAAAGTACTTGTTTCAATTAAATCAGAAAGTGGTGTAAAATTCTCTAGTTAATTCTACGAAAGTAGGGCAATCAATTTTTGGCAAAATTACTCCATGCAATAGGACCCATTAATTGGATGAAGGAATCATAAATATGTAATGCCTCAAGGGTGTCGGTGTGAATAGACTTACATGGACAGATCTGGCGTTGGTTTACCTTTTCAAATTTCGTGCTATCCTCAGGCAGTACAAAGGACGTGCAACCAGTAGTTTGAGTGGCCAATCGTGTTCGGGTTTCTATGTCCTTGCCGCTTCGGGATTGAAGACGTGTTTGTGGTGCGGGGTAGATTGGCGTGGTAGTCGGTTGGGTGGTGTCAATGTCGGCACCGCTTCTTGCCTGGCTCTTGGTCCTAGGCATTGTTCCTCACTTGGATAATTACCTGCAAAAATCAAGAAGCACTAATCACGCAAATACAGAAAAAATGAACAAGGAGGTGAGTTCTTGAAACACATTCGGAAAGTGTATGTGGAAAGATAAGTCGACAGAGGGAGAGAATGGAGGGTGACGGTAAGGAAATTTGGGGCTTTACGTGAATGGTGGATGGAAGTTGAAGAAATCGAAAGGGAAGGATGAATGAGGGCTGAAATTGATCTGGAAAGTTATTTAGGCTGTGAAACGAAAATTAGGGATTTAAGAGGTTTCCAAAAATCGACAAGTAGAGGGAATGGGGTCGGTGATTGTTGAAGAATAAGTTGAAATTGGTGGAATGAGGGAGAGGAAGTTGTTATCGACAATGAACAGGTGGGCATGAAGGGGTTTAGGTTGAAAATAACTTGGGAAGATTTGGGGATGTGCGTGAATGGGTATTGGAAAACAAAAAGGGCTGAAGGACTGGGGGTTGCCGTCGGTTGACAGAGCAACAAGGAAAGGTGTTGGTGGAGAGCAAATCTGGAAAATAACTCACAATTTGGAGTATTGTCGTGAATGGAGGCAGAAACTTGATGGGAAGAAAGATGGTGAAATCGATGGTGAAAGTGGAAGGAAGGACAACAATTTGGGGGTAAAACTAAGGGATGAAGTCGTGGGTGAACAAAGAAGGTTTGGTCTAATGGCAAATTGAGAGGGGGAAAACAAAACTTGTGAAAATTTGGGGGGAAACTAAAAGGGGAGGATTGGTGGTGTGAATATTTCGTTTTTTGTTTATTTTTCATTTTTTTTAAAAGATGAAAATTAAAATTGCAGAATAAAAAAATAAATTAAATTCCTAACTAAACTGAATTAAAAAAATAAAAATAAAATAAAATTGCTAAAAACATAAAAGAAAGGATACGAATGGGGTGCCTCCTATTAAGCGCTTATCAAAGGTCATAAGTTGG
>JAOTAX010000001.1:23911664-23925690 GCA_025629825.1 Erythroxylum guanchezii
ATGGAAGGCTGGGCAATATTTACTGCAGTGCCGTTGTTTGCCATGTTGATACGCCCAAGGTATGAAAGTAACGAGGCTCTGATACCAAATGTTTGAGTTTAAGTGGAGAACTATTGCAGTAGCAGATTAAGAGAAAATAAGAAGATAAAGAAGACTGATCTTATTGCATTAAACTGAAGAGCACGACTTGCCTATTTAAAGGCTTACAAATAACTAATTAGCATAAAAAAATAGGAAACTAGCTATTACATGCTTTGACTACGAAAAACAAATTCCAGATTTTGCTAACTAATCTTGAGATTCCGCAGATAATTGCTGCAGTAAATTTTGGATCATATCTCCAACACAATTGTCTCGGCAGCCGTTTGGTTTCTCATCTGCACCGCAACTTGACCCACCACCGTAGTAGAAGCCGGCGACGACGACCCACCAACAACCTTCTTTCTTCTCTTCAGCGACCCACTTTCTGACGAAGAAGATGACGGCTCAGGAGAGGACCTCTTGGAAGTAATCCTCACGGGATCGGGCTCACCGGAATTAACTCTCAACGGGAAATTCAACAATGCCCTGGACCCCCGCATTCTATAGGCGGATCATAAGCAAACGCCGCGTCCTCTGCCTTCTCAAACGTCCCCAACCAGACCCTTGCCCCATGCTTTGTGACAAAAATGTAACGAAAGGGAATAACCTTTTCGGCTCACGTTTTATTGCAGGGACCCAATCCTTACATATAAAGGTTTGTTAACAATCTGATGACAGATAACGTGAATATAACAAGAAAGATACCTTAAAAACAAAAGTGGGCCAAAATAACATAGCTGGACTATTAGCCCATTGTATTAAGCCCAATAGCTTAGACATCTAACCCAAATAAGTGGCCCAATCGTCATCTAGGTTTTCTTCTCTTCACTACGTCTCTCTTCACACTTTGCCGGGTCCCGAATCTCCGCCGCAAACTTCCACCGCGGCCATTACTATAAACAGGAGTTACACCGGGTCCATTAACAGCAGTAGCAGTAGTTGTGGGGAGAGAGCTGGTTTGAGATGGATTCCACCCGACAGCCATTGCGTCGCGGAGAACACTGAAGAGCAGCATATCCTCGTTGTCGTCGGCATTGAGTGGCAACTCATCCCAGCTCGCTGTTAAAGATGGGTACAAACTCCCGAAGCTCGAGCTTCTACTATAAACAGGAGTTACACCGGTTCCATTAACAGCAGTAGCAGTAGTTGTGGGGAGAGAACTGGTTTGAGATGGATCCCATCCGACAGCCACTGCGTCGCGGAGAAAACCGCAGAGCAGCATATCCTCGTTGTCGTCGGCATTGAGTGGCAACTCACCCCAGCTCGCTGTTAAAGATGGGTACAAACTCCCAAAGCTCGAGCTTCTACTATAAACAGGAGTCATACCGGCTCCATTCACAGCAGTAGCAGTAGTTGTGGGGAGAGAACTGGTTTGAGATGGATCCCACCCAGACAGCCACTGCGTCGCGGAGAACACCGCAGAGCAGCATATCCTCGTTGTCGTCGGCATTGAGTGGCAAACTCCCAAAGCTCGAGCTTCTAATATAACCAGGAGTTACACCGGAGCCATTAACAGCAGTAGCAGTAGTTGTGGGTAGAGAGGTGGTTTGCTCATTGAGTAAGTGACACCGAGCTGCTTCAAGAAGCAAGAAATCGGGCTTAACGATACTCTGCGGGAACATTTCTCGACAACCCAGAACGGAAAGTTGGGATCTTTGTTCGAATAACGAAACAAAGTAGTGATCTTTGTGTGCTCTAGATAGAGAATCTTACAGGACGGAAGAGGGAAGGAAGAGAATGTGTTAAATTAATTTGAGGAAGGGTTTATATAGACTGTATGTTTGTGGTGGGTGTCAATTTAAGCTTGAGGAAAACCGATGGGCTTGGCCAATGGAAATGACCACATAAATTAACAATATCGATTTATACATGTGGGTGGATAATTATTATGTATTATATAGCTAATGTAATGCCGTAATGGGCTTGACCTCTCCGCAAATTCCGTTCGAAAGAACATTGAATATGAAGGGTGTGAATTCTGACAACAGAAAGCTGGCGGAACAAATAGTCAGCCCTATCTTATCTGTGAATATGGATGTTAACCATTCCTAAGGCCCAATTATGCTAGTTTTTCTAATCCAAAAGCTTTATAATCTGAACTACTTAAATAATCCCTCTTTACTTTTCGGTATCCAATTTCTGGACTCATCTCTTGATTGCGTAATGATAAATCTTTGAAAAGATAAATTAGTCTAAACTACTCTCATTTGGTAATGATTTTAATGATGGAAAATGCTTCAGTATAACAGTATGTAATATCATGTTGCTAAATAGTTTTCTAGCCAAGCAAGGACACATTTTCCAATACATATGCATATTCACAATTCAATTTTCATTTCTGTAACAGTTAAACTATTTGTATCTATTATCTATTATCCTGATAACATGACGCTTACATCGGAATAATGACTATTAGAATGAACATAACTTGTTGCTGATTGGAGGCTTTCAGAGTTAAAAAACACATTTTAAAGTAGCTGCAAAAGTATTGAGAGGAACCCAATAAAATAAAATAACTTACAGCACGTTATTTCCATCGATTAATATAGCCCTGTATCAAATGCATTCAATGACCCATCCTCCAATTGAAGGTAGTAGACAAATGCTTATCGAACTTATTTTGCCACAAATGACGCTGACTAGGTCTACACATCATTACATCGCAGTTGGAACTATACATAATGACACTTTTCCAGTCTATTGCAATTGAGATAAACCTAATGCAAAATCCTTCCAATTATTTGCTAGTGTGCCTAAAAAAATGACAACATCTGATAAGCAAATACTAAACAAAATCTAGTCCTATTTGACTGAAAAATCAGAACTAAGCACCAAACTAAGATCAACCACTGCAAAATTCAAAAAGACACATCATGAATTCCAACTCCATACAAATTACTTCTCAGACACATCGCAATACATAGGCATGATGATTTTGCTTCAACCTAGTCATATTTCCCCCTCTTTGACAGAGATGAACTTAAATCAGAACACTTGATAACGTGGCAATACATAAATGTAAAGAACCTAATTAATGATCCAGAAAGAGGTGAAACCTATAGCTACAGAGCCTTCAATTTGTTTGATTATCAAAAATAAAAAATATGGTGTGTAAGGATCATCACCACTTGTGAACCTTCTAAGCAGTGAAAAGATCATAACAAAATACAAGTATGGACTAAACATGATAATCGACCAAACTGGGAAACTCCCATCTGAGTTTTTCCTCGGCATCATTGGGAGATCGATAAAAGGATGAGAAGTTATGGATATTAGGACACTAATCAATGACGCATACAACAAGGGCATTGACAAAAAAGTAAAACCAAAGCTTCCAAAGTAGGAAAAAATGAGGAACAACGATGTTGCTTTCAGTCCCATTAAGATTGATAAACCCAATCCCATGTTTGGATTTGATCCAAAATTTACAAGGTTGAGACCTGAAACTTGAGATACCAGTTGAGTTTAAGAATCCCCTCTTACTTAGGATTCAAAATTTAACGTACTAAATCCAATCCCATTTTGAGTTCAAGAATAAAAGAGACATTCCCAAGAGATAAATCTGAATAATGAAAATAGCCACCTACAGAAGACAAAAAAAAAACCACAACTTATTCGTGGCTGCATTGGAATCACGAACTTATAGAAGACAAAAATCACGCAAATAGCCACTTATAAAAGATAAAAATTACATACTGGGGAAGAGAATCACGAGCTTGAAGAACTGGAAGAAGTTTCGGGAGAGAGGCTCGAAAAAGTTTCAGACGTCGAAGAAGGAGAAGTATCGAGAGGCTTAACATGAGAAGGATAAATTTGTCTCGAAGAAGAATAGTAATTCGTGCAATAAATAAAGATAAGTAGGGAGTAGTTTTATCCATTCCTCAAATTTTAAGAATAGATATTATTGATCATTACCTATTCTGTATTTGTTTCTAACCAAACACACGTTTGATAATATACTAAGAATATGTTAGGAATAGAATTGCTATTTCATTGAACCAAACATTTCCGAGAGTTTGAAAACCAATTATTAGTTAAGATAACATAATAGTAAGTTTATTCTCAAAAAAACATAATAGTAAGTTTATCAAATAATATAATAATAAATTTTCAATGTTACTTTTTTTTCCTTCTCTTCGTCATTAAAGTCACTTAAGTTTATTCTCCGTATTCTTTTTCTCTTTCACTTTTTCTTTCTCAAGTTAATCTTAATGGTTGCTTGTTAGTGATTGATTCAATAATTGATAAGATAAGCAATCATGGTTCAGCACATTTATTTTTGAACTGTTATTTTAATTGAATTGAAAACTATCTAGTTGTTCACAAATTGACTTATATAATGCCTTCTAAGTTTTGCACTCCTGTTAAAGCATAAATCCATGTTTATTGTATAGCTCATGATGTTGCTCTATATTATCTTCTCTTTTCTCTCTTACTCTGCATTATGCCTTCAACTATTTTGAATTATTTAATGATTGTTCTCTTACATTGTACATTGTTTAAACAAATTTATGTAAATACATTAGAAATTTAATTTTTTTGCAGTTATGACTTGTTTCAGTCTGAGTGTACGTAGAAAGGCGGAAAGAACGAAAAGGATTGTGGTTGTCTTGACTGTATGGTTGCAGTTGTATAATGTTGTTAGTTCGCTATTCAATTTGTTGGCATTGGAGACTTTTTTATATAGTCATAAGCTAAGGGTTAGAAATTATTTTCTAAATTTTATGCAAATTGAGATTATGTGAGGCGAATTATACATGACAATGATGAGTCATGTATTTCAATAGTTATGATGAATAGACAAGCTTTTTTTAAACTATGTAAAATGGTAGAAAGTATTGGAGGATTAAAGTCAACAAAAAAATGCTTATTGATGAACAAGTAGCAATTTTCTAACATATTATTGCTCATCATATTAAAAATTGAGTAATTAGGAAAAATTTTAGAAGGCTGGATGAGACAATTAGTCGGTGTTTTCATAATATCCTAAATGCAGTGATACATTTGCAAGATCTTTTGTTTAAAAAACATAAGTCCATACCAACAAACTCTTCAGACCATTGGTAGATGTGATTTAAGGTAGACAATCACCCTATTACTTTTAAAAGTTTATACAGTGAATGTGATTAAGGTTTTTCATTATTTTTTATTTCATTTCAATTTTAGAATTGCTTAGGTACTCTAAATGGGACATATGTCATGGTTAATGTGCCAATTAAAGATAAGGCTAGATTTCGAACTCGTAAAGGCGACATTGCAACAAACATGCTAGGTGTGTGCAGACCTAACATGCAATTTGTTTATGTTCTCTCTGATTGGGAAGGGTCAGTAGCTGATGGTCGAGTTCTTCTAATACAATTACTAGGAGACATGGACTAAAAGTACCTTATGGTAAGCTTTCCTATATGATATAGGAAGATTGTTTGGAATTTTGTATATGAGAAATGTAAATTGTATAACTTATGGAGTGTTTTTTATATAGGTTGCTATTACCTAATTGACACAAGTTATACAAATTGTGAGAGTTTCCTTACACCTTTTAAGAGTTAAAGGTATCATTTGAATGAATGACGTTAAGGTTATCAATCAAAAACTCCAAAAGAATTTTTTAATATGAAATATGCGACTACACGAAATATAATTGAGAGGTGTTTTGAATTACTAAAAATTAGGTAGGTCATTCTTTGGAGTCCATCATTTTATCTAAATAAAGACACACCACTGAATTATATTTTAGCTTGTTGTTTGCTTCGTAATTTTATTAGGTAGGAGATGATTTTTTATCCTAAAAAGAATGATTTAGAAGATTATTTTCACACCAATCTAGTCATTGAGGAGGAGTTAGGAGAATCGTCTAGATTCTCTTATTTTCTCATTCCCTCTTAAGCATTATTGCTTACCAGATCCATGGTTTAGCCGAGTATGGTTCACATTACGTGATTTTCGGTTTTCTTTTTTTTTCTTTCCCGTTTTAATATCTCGTTGTCTAGTTTCTTTGGGGTTAGGGCTTCCTAATACTGATGCCGAGTGCTATGACGTTTATGGATTGGATGAGGAACTATTGCAACTTGTGCCAAAGCCTGTTCTTGCCGTTCTTTTTGTCTATCCAATTACTGAGAACGAGAAATTTGTCTATTCTTAATCTCTTGTACCCTAATTTCTAGATGCTGGTCATTCTTAAGCTCCATTCCTTTGCAACTTTGCTTTTCTTTTTGTATGTCCCTATATAAAACTCATTCCTCCTTCTTAAACAATGTATTATCTATACTGTAAACTGCCATAACTTTTTCATAAATTTGAAGTAGCCTTGCTGTAAGCAAGTCAATGAAGGTTCTTACAGTGAGGAACCCCATATACTGAGTTTGGCTGCTTTTCCTTAATTTCTCAGGGTGAAGCAGAGAGAATACAGCAAGACAATGTTATGAAGGTCAGAGCAGTAATATATAATCATTGAGCATACGCAGAAAGTTCAATATACCGGCATCTGATTAAATGACTGAATATCATTTGAGTTGCTTGTGCTGGTCAGAAAGCCTAATCCAGGAGCATTTTGTGTTTAAAAATTGTACGTTTCATCAAATTATTGCATTTTGAAATGAGGATGCCTCATAAGGTTAGATTGATTCTAGATACTTACTGTCGAATTGAATTGATTGTCCCTCTCCACATTGTTGAAATTTGCTTTTATGGAGAAGAAAAGTATATGGAAGCATTTCTTACTCTTGCTGGTTCACAAGCATTTATTATTTGCTTGTATATTTTGGCTACAGGAACCAACAGAAAAGTTCACTTCGTGAAGCAAACAGTGGGTAATGCTTGGAAAGATAGGACTACTTCATGCTGTTGGAAACATAACATCAAATATCAAGCTATGTAAGTTGCTCTTCTTTTTTAATTCTCCTATTTTTCCTTTTTCTTGGTAGAAGTGAATGCATAAAATACACTTGAATTCTCATAACATCACGTGATTACTTGAAATCAAAGTACTCATAAACAAAAATTTCTAAAACACTTACCTATGACATAAGGTGAAAGACCAATGTCAAAAGAATATCCTCATTTTGGTAGGTATTTATTTGCTTAAGTGGATCTGATGATATTGTAGTTGCATTATGATTGGATGCACTAATGGGAGAAGATTTTGAACGAACTTTGGCTTTTGATATTGAGCTAATTTATGATTGAATTGTAGTTCATATCGATACCATGGGGAAACCCTGATTTATGGATCTTCTGTACTGAATTTTAAGAGGCAAATGATCATGGATAAAAATGAAATGGATTAACCACCAAAATAGATATCAGCTTCAATATAGTCTTCTATTGGAAAAGGCTACTTAGAAAATGCAGTACAGTAGGGTTCAAACTATTAGAAAATTGTGTTTGCATTTTGAGAAAAATGCTGTTTTTATTTTGTACTTATTCTCTTCTGGTTGAAAAGACTTGGTCAAATTCTGTTTTTCATTATATGTGTCATGCTTGTTGTTGACTAGCACTTTGTTATTTTCAGCTGAGGGATCATTCTTGGATAGATTTTTCAAAGCCACTGCTAGCATGGATCCATCACAGGTTTCACTTCTATTCCTTCCCCTTCTCACTCCATACCTACCCTCTGCAACCTATGCATTCATAACTAAAGATCCTCATGATAATTGAATGGCGACTCCTTATTTATTTTTATTTATTCTACGTACACTTTGTTTAGCGTGCAGTTTTCCTCGAGAATGATAGAGAAATGGAAGTTGCGCATTCTGTAGCTGCTACAGCTGGTGAGACAGAGGTTAGTGATGATGAACTGGATATCGATATTGGATATAATTTTGTTGAGAAAAAAATAATGCTAATAACTAAACATTTTTTTAAATTAATTATAAGTATATTGTGGTCCTCCTTAGCCTATCTCATGATTATATTCTCGATGTGCCCATTGATAAACTAAACGTGTGATAGATAAAACTGACGAGGTTTTGGACATTGATATAAAGTTAATATTCGGTGCTATTTTGGATAATTTTTTAAAAAATTTAAAATAATCTCTAAATTTTTTAAAATTGTAAATAGTCTCTTAATATCTTAATATATTGTACTGTATAATTTTTAATTTTACACCATTCTCAAAAAATTATAATAATATAATTTTGAGTAATAAATTATCTCTCTGTTTTTATTAATATTAATTTTTATATATTTCATGTACAAATAATGATCAAAATTAACATAAGAAAGAGGTTGTTTAAATATCTTATAGATATAAAACTATGAATAATACAAAATATTAAAAATAATATATGTCCATAACTATATAATTATGGCAACAGGAATTCATGATTAATGTTGCTCAATTACTCAAGTTCTAGCTATGATCTAAATCATTTCAATTTTATATCCCATTTATTCTCATCTTGTAAAATATTCATGCTTATCTCATTTATTCTTATCTTATGTCTCATTTATTTTTATCATCGTCTGTGAACATAGTAGTTATAAATTTTGATTAGTACGAGGTATTTGTCTTTTATGAAATTTTGAAATTATAACTTGTCATTATAAATAAAATATAATAATATTAATTAGTACAACTTCTAGTAAAATTTTAAGATATTTACTCCGAATCATGAATATCATAATAAAGTTAAAAGTTTGAGATTTTAAAATATTATTTTTATATTAATAATAATAATATTGTTATTACTATTTCTGAACTCACCATTCTAATTTATTATTATAAAAGAGATAAAATCATATTGACAAATAAATTTCATCTTAATGTAATTAAATATAAATAATTGGTGCTTTATTTAAGAAATTAAAAATTACATTTATGTATTAAAAAAGAGGTTCAAACAAAATATTGCCTAGCATGCATACAATGCAATGAACAAATTGGCTAAGAAAGAGGTGAAGAAGACAATCTTAGTAGTTAAAAGCAGAGCATATGAGAAATTATACCAAAGATTAGATACTAAAGATGGAGAAAAGAACATTTTTAAGTTGGTGAGAATTAGGTAGAGAAAAACAAGAGACTTAGATCAACTTTGTTATATAAGATATGAATCGAGACGGGTGCTCGCGACTAAAAATAACATTAAGAGAAGATGACAGAAGTACATCTATAGCTCTTTTTAATAAAAGCATAGAGAACAATATATCATTAGGTGATCTTACTATTGAGGGGCAGTAGGACCTGATGAAATACTCATTGAGGTGTGGAAGAGCCTAGGTGAAGAGGGTTTTATTAGGCTAGCCAAGCTTTGTAGTGTGATCCTTAAGACCACTAAAATGTCGGAAGAGTGGAGACTGAATATGTTAATTCCTCTGTACAAGAACAAATGGGACATCAAAATTGAAACAACTATATAGAAATCAAATTACTTAGTTATACCACAAATTTTTGGGAGAAGGTATTAATAAAAGAGTGAGAAAGGAGGCTCCAATCTAAGAGAACCAATTTGACTTCATGCCAGGAAGGTCCACGATAGAAGTGTTACATCTCTTAAGAAGATTAATAGAGTATTACAGGGAAATACATGGTAATCTACACTTGATTTTTATTAATTTAGAGAAGGTATATAGGGAAATCTTATGGAGGTGTTTAGAGGCTAAGGTTGTTTCTTTGTCTTATATACAGGTTAATAGGGATATATATAAAAGGGTAAAGGCTAGAATAAGGACGATAAGAGGAGATAACAAAAAAAAATTGTATTGATATTAAGCTACACTAAAGCTCCTTATTGAGCTCTTTTTTGTTTGCAATAGTGATGGATGAGTTCACAAGAAAATTCAAGGGAATGTGTTTTTATGTATGTTGTTTGCTGACGATATTGTCTTAGTGGATAAGAAAAAAGAGGATGTCAATATTAAGTTAGAACGTTGGAGGAATAAGTTAGAGTCAAGGGGTTTTAAATTGAGCATTATTAAGACTGAGTACTTAAAGTGTATCTTTTTAGGTTATAGGGTGGACCCTAATGTGGATGTAAAGATCGGTTCAGAAGTTATTCCATAGAAGAGTGATTTAAGTGCCTAATGTCTATCATTCAAAGTAATGGAGAGATCGATGAGATAGAGTCTACTGTATGAGATTAAGGTGGCTTAAATGGAGAAGTGCATTAAAATTTTTATGTGACAAGAAGATACTACTCAAGCTCAAAGGTAAATTATATTATTTAGCGATTAGGCGACTATGCTATATGGAGTGGAGTGTTAACCTATCAAACAAGTGTATACTTGTAAGCTAATGGTGGTGGAGATAAAGATGCTCGATTGGATGTATAACCTTACTAAAACAGATAAAGTCAAGAATGTGTTAGTAAGAGACCAATTTAATGTGACCAGTATTAATGATAAATTAAGAGAGATGAAACTTAAGTGGTTCGAACACATTAAAAGGAGACACACTAACGCTCTAGTGAAAAGATGTGAGAAATAATACTTAGAGACTATAAAAAGAAAAAATGGCATCCTAAGAAGAGTTTTAATTACTCTCCAAGCGTTTGGTTCTTCCCATTTATTATTATCAATCAATTGTTAATTTTTAAGAAAAATGATATGGCTTTGCTGAAACTTCCGTACCGAGAACATGGGTTGCAATATAAAACTTTGGCTCATTAGGAAACAGATAAAGGATCTCATGTAGAGAGATCTTTATTGTTCTCTTAAGTCCTTTAAACTTTACCTTCAAATCTTTCGTTTTATAGATAGCCTTAATATTTTGATTAAGTAATACATCTCGCCTCGTTATTTAGTCTGAGTGGTTTCTTACTTAGTCTATTTACTTTATTGTAATGGTTGGTATGATTTATTCTTGTACTAGTCTCTTTTTTCCTTTTTTTATATTTATTTACTTATTTTTTATTATATTGTTAATCTTTACCATGTTGTATTATATGGTTAATTACATATTTATTTATATTTTGTATTATTATTACTTTGCACTATATGTGGACATATCGAAAATAAACTCTATATTATATAAGAATAAGATTATATACTATTAGATTTTTTAGACTCTATATTTAAGTGAGATTCTCACTTAATGTTATTATTTTTATTTTTATTGATTACGCATATTACATTCTTTTTGACCAATCACTGGTTGTTAATTAATTTACTAATTTTTTGTCCTTGAACTGCCAATTCGTTACCTAAAATATCTAAGGACAAGTGTCCCTTATGTAAGAGTACATGTTGATAACTTTACTCTTCACTTTTGGCTAATCGCTCTAGATATTCTTGCACATGCAATCTGGAGTTGGTGTCACCATCATCGGTTGAAGTTTTACAATGGACACTCTGAAGTAGTGCACTGATCATTACTCGGATTACTCCTTTTAAGTGTTCCTTACCCTATGTTGTAACTAAATATAAAGATAAGAACGAATCGAGCTAGTGAAGAGCAGACTCAGCAGAGGATGGCAAGAGTAGGCGTCGGAGAAGAGGCGGCATTGCTGCGTAGAAGGCAGCATTGCAGCAGAGAGGAGGCGCGACAAAGAGCTAGTGAAACTATTGTCCAATAATTTCGTTTTGTACTTAACACCTGCAATTAAATTATAAACCAAAATATAAATATAATAATTACATTTAATAATAAAATAGGTATAAAAGAAAAACATATTATTTTGTATTTTTATGAAATTTATGAAATTAATAAATATCAATTGAATTGAGTTCGTTACTTAATTACTTATTTAAATTATGTAATTTGTGAACTATTACATGCACTTGATACCAAATTTCAATATTACCGTAATGAATTTCATTGTTATAGACAAAAAATTAATGTCAAGCGAAATACAGTCTTCTTTTCTCATCTCATGATTTATATATACCAAGTAGATGAGGCTGGGATGTTTAATACTTCTTAGACTAAAGGGGCGGTTAGTTCATATAGGAGAATAATAATACGAATGAGAATGAATATAGTAAAAAATGAGAATGGATATTATCATTATAATTATGATAGTTGGTTAAGAAAAATAAATGATTACCATTAACATTGATAATAGTAAGTTTGTAAAAATAATGCGAAATAAAAATTTATTATAATTAATTTATTATATTTTAATTTATTAATTACAATATATTGTTAATTATATGGTTAATTAAGAGGAAGGAATTATTACCATTGTCATTAACAGTAGTTAATTTGTAAAAATACTAAGAAATTATAATTTAATTAATTATATTATAATTAATTAATTACAATATATTGATAATTACAATATTTTAATTAATGAATTAATTATATTTTAATTAATTATATTGTAACTAATTAATTAATTATACTTTAGTTAGTTAATAAATAAATAATAATAATAGCTTAATTAATTATATTTTAATTAATTAATTACAATATTTTAATTAATAATTGAATTATATTTTAATTAATTATAAATTAATTAATTAATCAATTATATTATTTCAATTAATTAATTAATTACAATATTTTAATTAATGAATGAATTATATTTTGATTAATTATATTGTAATTAATTATAATGTAATTAATTAAATAATAATATTTTAATTAATTATATTGTAATGAATTAATTATATTTAATTAATTAATATTAAAAACATTTTAAAAAAAACCACTACTAAGGAATAAGTTTCGTTTGTACGGAGGATTTCTCAAAAATTGGGTATCAAACTATTACTTCTATAATGATAATCAACAACTAACAACTTATTTTTCATTTCTTACCTATTAATCTCTTACTAAATGCATCGACCAAGCACCTACTAAGTAATAGCTGTAAGAATATTTGCGTCTAAAAGCATTAAGCTAAGAGGTTAAAGCATTTGATTTTGTATAATGTAATTGTATATTGTGATTATGTAACAAAATGTGTTAACAAATTAACCTACTTTTACATATTATAATTGGTGATGGGTTAGCAGGTTACGAGGGTGTATAATCTTACCCCTAATATAGTTATACTCTTGTTTGAACTTATGAGATTATCAGTTAGTACTATCTAGTAATTGTATCCAATATTCAATGTTCGACGACTGGATCCGAAGTTAACGACCCAAGTTCGGTCAACTTTGGTTTTAAACAGGGCTCAAGTTTGAAGGCTGATCGGACAATTCAAATGACTCACGCTTTTTGTTGTTTTTGTCATTAGTTCTAAAAAAGAGCTACCAAAAATTACATCTTTCTAAGTTAGAATCATATGACTTAAACTCTACAAGATTTTAGACGAGGTTTAAGTTATATTATTGGAGGTGAAGTTGAAGCGGGTTAACGACAGTTCTAGCTCGATCTGGTTCATTTCATTGTCATCTTTAATGATAGATATTACTTATTAAATTATAACTAGTAATTTAATTTATTTCATTAATTCACATTACAATTTACATGGATTCGATTGGAAGAAACACTAAATAGGAAAGATCATGGTACTTGATTCCTTTTTTATAGTAATTTGGTGCTGAAAGTGGGAAGAACATCACTCGTTCTTACTTTTAAGAAGTTAAGGATTCATTACTTTTGAAGTTTGAGTCTGAACTGCAGAATTTAGTGACAAAAGAGCGAAATTTGAAAGAAAGAAAAGGTTCAATCAATCAAATTCTATGCAATCCTGATATTCACAAATTGCTTTCATTTTTTCCTCGCCAAATTTCTGTCTCACCCTTTTTTTGGTTTCTAACTGCTTTTGGCCTTTGGAGATAAATGATGATGTCATCATCAGCTAACCAATAGGTGCTCGCCCATTGTCTCAGCAGCCAATTGGTTTCCAAGTGTTTCAACTGCCGTTTGGTTTCTCATCTGTACCCCAGCTTGACCCACCACCATAGTAGAAGCCGACGACGACGACGACCTACCAACAACCTTCTTTCTTCTCTTCAGGGACCCACTTTCCGATGACGAAGATGACGGCTCAGGAGAGGACCTCTTGGAAGTAATCCTCACGGGATCGGGCTCACCGGAATTAACTCTCAACGG
>JAOTAX010000001.1:23937414-23949450 GCA_025629825.1 Erythroxylum guanchezii
TAATACCCTGAACATAATATATAAAGATTAATTTTTTAAAGAAATTAATAATCTCTTTATAATTTAGTATTCCTAAAAGTCTCAATTTGGTATATAAAATTTAAATGTGTCTATAACTTATATATCAATTTTTGTACAATAAATTCTTTTTGATATATAAATAATTAGTCCGCATAATTTATTTATTTATTTTCTTAACCATTCTTTTTTCACCCATTTAGTAGTTAAGAGCAGTATTTTCTAGTCTTTTTGAAAGAAAATTAGTAGTCAAATGACTCAAATCCCCAATCCTTGCTGCCATGAGCAAATCCTATAAGACGGTATCCTAACTTTCAAGAACAACTTTTAAGAACAATTGTAGACAGTAGTTATCATCATCTCTTTGCTTCTTGATTTTTTTTTTCTTTTTTACTATTTTTATTATTTAGCTTCATCTTTCTATTCTTTCCTCTCAATCTCTCTTATTATTATAGGCATAGGCTTAGATTAAAATCTCATCAAATCCTCTAATATGAAACATTTATACCTCAGATAGAGTGGCTAGTCTGAGCGTCTACCCTTGCTTTCCTTCTTCTTCTTAGTAAGACTGTTCATGGTTCATAGCACAAAAATCAGCCTATTATTATTGAGTATTGACAATGATCATAAGTAAAAATTGAACAAAAAACTAATCTGATTTGTACCTAACCAAGTCAAACCGATCGATTCAATTTGATTTTTCATCATTGCCAAATTGCTTTTAAGTTTCACGTGAGTTAGACTTGTTTAGATGGTTTTGACAGGTACAGTTGAAAAAAGTAATTTTTATATATTAGTAAAATTTGTGATTATTATTTTTATATTAAATAAATCATTGAATACAATATATTCTATTTTTAATAAATAATTTATTAAAATTTTAATTTAAAATTTTAATTAAATTAATATTTATAAATTTAAGGTGTCTTCTCTATCATTTTTTGAGAATAATATGCGATTTTCAATCAATATTATAAATACTATGCTGATATTGGTACGAATCTAGTTTTGATACGATACTGTATCGATAACAATTATTATCAAATACCGCTTTGAGTAATTTTTAAATTATAAAATAATCTCTAATTTAAAAAATATAAAATAGTCTTTCAATATATTGTATTGTATAATTTATAATTTTACATGAACCAAGTCTCCAAGAATTATGATATTAGAAATTTGAAATAACAATTATCGATTTAATTTTATTAATATTACTGTTCACATATAAATAATAAACATAAATAGTATAAAAAGGTCATTTAATTATCATATAAATATAAAACTATGAATAATATAAAGTACTTAAAATATTATAATTTTATCATATAATAAAGAATAATTACATCAAAATATCAAATAAAAAGAATAACACATTGTTGTCTCCTCATTACTATCAGCTAGATGATGTACTCTCACCAAAAACTCACAAACTTGGATTAGAAATTGACATTTGAACTCAAATTCATAATTTTCAAATATAATTTTAGAAATTTCATTCCAACATTAGACCTGATATACTGAGATGTGACCCACTTATCACTTGTAAACATTTTTTTCAACTCATCTTTTAGAATAAAACACTAAAGTAATAAAAAATTAGTCGCAAATATTGTAATAGCAAGATTATACAAATTCTTACCATTGATGAAATCATTTTTCATCAAATTCAAAACTCATACACAATTATAAATGAACTTAGTACCCCTTCTTTTATACTTTCTGCCCAGTTTCATCAATGATAAGATAGTATCTAACATCTCTTATATTTTTCAACATCAGGTTAATGCAATATGTAATACAAAGAATCTAATAAAAAAGAGTTATACTTACTTTGCAATCTTTTCCTAGCTGCTTGATAAGCAAAATCATTGGTAGTAATAAATTAAACAATGTTTTATAGGTTAACTTTATTCACAACTTTATCAAATATATAAAATAGAGTATCATCATTTTTAACAAGGTCAGATGCATCAATAGGCTTTAAAACATTATCTCCTTAGCAGAATAAACCAAAAACATTATGTTCACAGTCATCAATTAAAGGAGTTTTACATTCATTACCTTTACTGTGTATTCATCAACAAATCCTCCTAACATCAATTCGATCACTTCCATAGGCACCCCGACTCTTCCTATTAATTCCCCAAATTAGATGACATCAATTATAGCCTTGTATCGTTTGAAATTGCCATTCAGGTTAAGTTTGGTTTAAAAAACCCATTTACACCCAACTCGTTTGGAACCTTTTGGTAATTCCATGATATCCTAGACTTTGTTATCATTTATGGATTTTAACTCTTCCTTCATAGCATCAACCCACTTTTATGACTCAACACATTCAGGCTTATGAAAATGAAACTGGATCTCTATTAATTCCAATATCAAGATCTGATTCTTGCAAATAAACTTCATAGTCACTTGAAATAATTGATTTCCTTATTTTTTTGAAATCTTCTCAAAGTTATTTCTTGTGACTCGTTTGCTTCAAATCTATGGGAGTTAGTTTCTTTAAGGGATATTTCGTCATTCAAATGTCGTTCATTGTTGTCAATTCTTTCTTCAACAATTGGAACAACAATGGACGAAGGAACACTTACAATTAAAAGAACATTTATCGTTACGTCCTTTATGTGCATAGTTCGTTGTTCTTCACTCCCACTCGCTTCACCATTTTCAATAAATTTTTCATAACCGGTTTCCACTATTCTTGGACTATAGTTTAGACAATAAAATATATACCATTTAGATTTCTCTGAATAACTAATAAAGTAACCACTAATAGTTCGAGAATCTAACTTTCTTTCATGTGGATTACAAATTCTTGCTTCTATTAAGCAACCCCAAACATGTAGGTGCCTTAAATTAGGCTTCCTATTTGTCTATAACTCAACAGGTACATAGCTGTTTTTAGCGCATACATTCACAAGGATTTGGGTAGTGATGAATTACTTATCATACTCTTAACCATATCCATCAACATTTTATTACGCCTTTCTGACACACCATTTTATTGAGATGTACATGACATAGTGTATTGTGCACATATGTCATGTCTTTCAAGGAGTTTAGCAAATAGACCTGGACATTGTCCTGTTTCATCATATTTTTCATAATATTCACTACCTCTAGCAGACCTTACAATTTTTACTTTCTTTTCTAGTTATCTTTCAACCTCATTAATGTATATTTCTAAAGCATTCACTAGTTGAGATTTTTCTTTAAGCAAATAGACATATCCATAACGTGAAAAATCATCAATAAAAGTGATAAAATACTTTTCTCCACCAAAAGATGAAGTATCAAAAGGTCCACATACATTAGTGTATATAATTTCAAGAAACTGGGTGCTTTTTGTGGCTCCTTTCTTGTTATGTTTGATTTGTTTTCCTTTAATGCAATCTACACATAAATCAAGATCAGTAAAATCTAGATTATATAGAATATCACTGTTTATGAATCTTTATAATCTCTTTATGAATCTTTATAATCTTTCTTTGGATGCATGACCCAAACATTTATGCCACAAAAAAGTTAAACTTTCATTAAGCATACTACTCTTAATTCCAATATTTTGATGTACAATAAGTAATGATTCAGATTATTAATTATCAAGTTTCAATTTATGTAAACCATCAACAAGACTATCAGACCAATAAGTCTATAATTCTTATATAAATTGAAACAACCATGTCCAATAGTAAAATTAATACCACAATCATCCAACATTGAAATAGAAATAAGGTTCCTAAAAATTGAAGGTACATAAACAGTCTTTAATAGGTCTAAATAATAACCAGTATCTAAGACCAAAGGATAAGTCCCCATGCCTTTAATTTGAGCCTTGTTACGATTTCCCATATATAGGAAATTCTCAGTTTGGCTTGCGGTTCAATCGTAAGGAATCCTGCATTGCATTTGACACGAGAGTAGTAGCTTCATAATCAAACCACTAAGTATTATTAGGAACATCAATTAAATTAGATCTGAAACATACAAAGTCTTGGATATACCTTTTTTTTTCGAACCATGCCTTACATTTAATACAATCTTTCTGATAGTGTCCGTCTTTCTTACATAACTGACACCTATCATCATTTTGTTCTTATTTTCAGCTTGAGGTGCTTTAGCAGGCCTTTTCTTTTTCTTAAAACTTTTGGCCTTTGCCTTTGGTGCTTGATTAGCTCATTGAAATGTTAGGTTGGCTGAATAACCTCCCATGTTCTTTAGTCTATTTTCCTCTCGAATAAGCTTGGCAGTCAATTCATTAACATCCCACTTGTCATTAATAGTGTTATACTTAATTTAAAGAGCACCATATTCAGGAGGCAGTGAGTTCATAATAAACTAAACCAGAAAGGAGTCATCTACAGCCATATCTAGTGTCTTCAATCTTGTTGTAATATTATTCATTCAATGGTATGTTCTTGCATACTCTGCGACCCTATCAAACTTTATGGTCATGAGTTGTGCCATTAGTGTACCAGCAAGTAACTTGTCTGCATAATAAAAGCATTCTTCTACAAAATTTAGGTATTCCTTGGCATTTTTCGTTTGTGGAATAATAGTTTTGATGTTATTCGCTATACTCATTCGCATAAACATAAGGCTCAATCTGTTAGACCGTATCCAATCTTTATATTTGGACTTCTCTTCCTCACTGCTTAAATCAGTAATAGTAATGAGTTGTTCTTCTAAAAGTGCCAAGTCAAGATCCAACACACCTAAGTGGAAATCGACTTGTTCATTTCATTCAGATAAGTTCAAACCATTAAATACGGTAATAGAAGAAGCTTGTGATTGAAGCGAAATTGCTTCAAATAAATCATAGATACTCATAATTAATTTTATTATAGATTCAGATCAAAAATCGGAGTATATTATCGAACACCTTTGGATGTATACTACAACATACAATCATAAATAAATGTCACTTTTCATCATTATCAAGAAATTGACATTCTTAACCAAACACACATGTCATCTATGGATAAACAAAATATATTTGACTTAAAAATTTTAATTTCCTCAATCACATGCTCACTAATCATAGAATAAATGATTTTCCTTTGGGCAAATCCTAAAGTTCTAATAATCAATGAACGTCATTTATTCATCAATTTTCTTGATTGACATTTAATGAGTGTCACTAAATGACTATTTTATGCATGATATTTTCATCACTCTAGCTTGGTCACTTTGGTGATCCCAAACTATATATTCTAACATCATATCATGCATATAAGACAAAAAGACATCATACATTAAATGCATATAAGATAAAAGACAGCACGTTAAATGCATATATGAGTACATTTAGGAGTCACATGATGTGAGAGTAACACAGTTATACTTTTTCATACTGTTACAAGTGCCGAATTCATATCTCTCGGCTATTGCATTTATAGATGATGATTTTGGATTTCAGCCGCATAAAATTTGATAAGAGAATCATAGGCGGAAAACATTATTCATCATAGATAGGTTCTTCAACAATAATTATTCACTATTTGTTTTGATTTGTTTATATGCTCTTTTCTAGTAGATGTGTAAGTTTTTCTTAAACGTATATATTAAGGCAGAGAGAGTACCAATTTTATGTGTGCGTTCTTTTAATCTGATATGTCCATCAAATATCAATATGTAATAATTAACAGATGAAAATTTTTTATATTAATAATTTTCTTATTAATATTATATTTGAATAGTTGTATCTGAATGAGAAGTTATTAGCTTCAATCCTTAATTTTTAGGTCACTCGAGAAAATTGCCTTACAACAAATTCCAACAATGGATCCATTCCCAATTTTGCACAGGAACTCCTTCCTACATATGCTTGAATAGCATTATTTGCCTCAAGGTCCGAGTTAAGTCTAGTTTGTCTTTCCAATCCCATGAGTTACCTTGCTTCCCATAGTACGAGGGCACTCATTTCACCCACTGTGAGTCTTTGTCTATTGCTAACCTTCACACCCTTTTGCGCACTTAAATCTGATAGAAGATTTTCAGAGATAAGATCCTCAAGCCCCCTTCCTTTTTTAATTTGCAAGCCACCCCCGACTTCACCTTAATAGGAGCTCTTCCCTCAGTTTTGCCGTGCCATATGAATCTGTTTAGGATTCTATTTATGGCCTTTATCATCTCCTTGGGGAACCATAGATGAGATGTCTAGTAATTGTTAGGACTAATGAAAGTAGCTTGCTATTCTATTTTGAAAATCTTCCTCGAAAATTGAAAGTGAGGGCCTCTTAGTGTTAATAGGGATCCCAAAGTAAGAGATCGGAGGTTTAGTCTAACTAATCCAGTTAGAGTAGCTAGAACTTCGGCTCCTTGTGATTCAGCCCCTCTAAAATTAATAATTAGCACGTGGTTGTGTTATAATTTAAAAAATTGGTCATTTAATTACAAATTTTTTTGAATGGATTTAATTACAAATTTTAAAATTTTGAGTACTTAATTTAAAATTAATTGTTTCTTAATCAGGCAATGTTACTTTTCAATTTTGTGGTTTGAAAAAATTGGCAGAGTCTTCAAGAGAATGTGTACACGTAAAGGAAAAAAAAAAAAGTAAAATTGAAGCTGACAGTTCTCGGTCAAATTTGACTCTGACCATAGAAATTTCCCGTTTCCATTGTCAAAAAACATACCAGATCCCGAGCACGTGCGGTGCACCGCAATGTTTGAGTCCTATCGACTATCGTTAAACGACAAAATGGTTCGTCGTCATAGAAACTTTGACAAGTTTTTGCAACCTTGCCACGTAAGTGGACTTACTTTTATTTATCAAAATACCAAACGTGCGTGATTAGGAAGGTGCAGCGACACTTCTTGTCTTCTACTTTTATTCATTTCATATTTTGGACTATGAGGAATTGGTCGAATGAGATAGCACTGTGATCAAGTATAATAATTCAGCGTCTGCTTTATCCAAGCAAGTTGCTATTCTTTTTCATATAAAAAAGGCAACAGATAAGATTCTGAAACTCAAGAATTAATACATACAAATTTTAGCAGTCGGCAGATCAATCCATGATTGGGTTGCGTTAGCAACACCTACACGTGATTATAAGTTAATATTTCTTTTAATAGAACGTGATTATCAATGAAGAGATTGATTGTGATCTTATCAGTGCAGTTTTTACAAAAATGTTATTTTTGTGACTTAAACTCGTAATCTTTCAATCACGGAAACACTATAAATCACGAATTCGTCATAGAAATGCAATGTATCAAACATGCCGTATCGAGATTTTACAACTTAGAATCGATACTTAGAGATATCGAACATATATTAGTTTAAGCTGATCTAATTTGTCCATTAGATGACTAAATCTTATATCTATAGTCAACTTAAGCAGCCTATTTTTAAGTTCAAGGCACATACAAAATAGAATAGCAGCCTTCTTGACGAGACCAAAGGAAAATTACAAAATAACGTTAAATGTCTTATAGACTTCGGTTTTTTAAAGCAGGTCGAGTTCAGTACTGAGTGTTTGCAACTTTTCCTTGGCCAGCAGGTTGAACAAGTTGATGCATTTTTATAAACTTAAAAAATAAAATTCCGCACGTTTGTTAGAAAAGGATATAATTTTCCAGAATTGACCTGTTCTGTTCTTCTGAGGGCTTAGGTCTGGTAGCTATACGACAAGAGTTTATGCACTTTAAACGTGAAGTTGAAGTCAAAATTCTCTGCAGTTGTTTTTTGTAGTAAGTGATCGGTAATTTATGGATGTTAATAGTCATTAATATTTTATTTAATAAAAATTTAAAACTATATTAACATAATGATTTTAAATAGGAATTTTTATTAATAATAACCACTTAATTAAAACTATTATTACCAACCATTCTTTCCATGCAGTTTTGTATTCTTTTCTTTATTTTTTGTATTTTGCCCTCATATAGAATTTTGTATTTATATTCTATTATATGTATGTTTGTATGCATGTTTTAAAAATTAGACTAAAAATTAAGTTGGTAAGACAAGTGATTTAATATTTAAAATATTCAACTGATTCTAGGCTGGGCTAAAATTGAATAAAATTAAAAATTTTAAAATATGATTAAAAAAAATTGTCCTTATTATTAACGTCTTCTATTTCATAATATATGAAAATACATATATTAATGTCTTAATATCATGAATCGACACTAAAATTTAACAAAATCAATATATTTTAATAGGCATGACAATGATTGGATATATTAAAATTTAATAACATGGTGTCGTTTTAATTAATTAGTTAATAATTTTTTTGTTAAATTTTAATAAAATATAATATCATTTTCATACGTAACCCTCTTGAACTTGAACTTTAACCTGAAATATGATTAATTAGCGGTTTTAACATTAACTTTAGTTTAGATTTTGAAGACTGAATTACTATCTATTTGCAGGAAGGTCCACAGTTCAAACATTTTCCGAGTAGATAAAGAAAACGATAGCTCAAAACGTTTCTTGATCAGGGAAAACTGCATATACACCTTTCCCTTTGGGCTTTGGGAAGTACGTAGTACGTACAACTCATAACAAAATGGAGAATTCCATTTTCTAGAAGTCAAAAGTAATGTTAGGAATGTCTCTCTTTCGAGAGAAGTGTTGTGTTGTGTATTGCCTTCTTTACTTCCAACTGCCAAGATTGTGTCTGATTCTGATACCATCTGAGGTAGCCGAAATGTCCATTTTGGCAAAAAAGTATATATATATATATATATATATATATATTCTATAATTAAATTTGAAAAAAATATATATACAGTAGAGAGATTTTAGCAGCCGTCAGAATAACGACTGCTAAAATCTCTCTACTTTATTAATATATATATATATATATCCTAGCGGCTGCTAAAATCCTTCTACTGTATGTACATCTTACTAGAATCTCTTCATTAACACCCTGTCGACACGCCGCAACATGGGAAGTGTCGACGAGAATTACTTACTGTCTCTATTCATTACTTAACAGGGTACCAGATAAGTTTAACAGGGTATCAGATAAGCAGGTAGAAGAAAGTGCCAGGTCAGTTTTCGTGCCGCCGACAGCCAGACCTTACCTTATAAGGCTTATAGAAAAATTCCGTCTAGAAATTTTTTTTTAGGTAATTCAAAAAAATAAATAAATAATCAAAATATGTACAAAAAGTTTACAACTATAATTCTTTTTAGAATTGTCCTCAATCAAAACTCAAATCTGGCGGATGGTGGCTGTTAGTTGTTTTCGATTTTTTTAAATAATATTATAAAATTATTATTTTGAATAATTATAATAATTGTTATTATATTATAAGAAAGACTGTGATTGAATAAAAATTATCAAATTGATCGGATCTTAAGTAGAGTTTAAGTTTTTTTCTTAATTTTTAAGCTTTAATTCAAGTTCGGGATTAAATTACCCGGCTTGGTGTCCCTAAAGTCTAAAATTTGTAGAAGAGATAATTTTTTATTTTTAACTTTTTTAAAATGTATTTGATCGAGCTTGAGGAAGGTTAGTCGAAATTCAAGCTACTTAAAACTTGATTGAACTAGGGAAGCCTGCCTAGAATTTGAGCCCAACTAGGCCTAATTGGATTGCACATCAGTGAAAAATGGGTCTAACTTGGAATGTGTTCTATTGCAATGTGAAAGTATTTCTCCTCATTCCTCAACCTTCATCTAATACATATTCAATAGGCCGCCAGTATCCTAGCCCCGGTGTCCATATGAATTTGTGCAAATGTCTACATAAATCTATTATCGTGTAAAACGATATTATTTTATTTTAAAATTTAGAAAATATATTTAAAATAAATTAAAATCATTATTATTTTATTAAAAAATTATACATAATTTTAAATTAGTTCTAAAAATTAATTAATTAGATTTAATCAAATAATTTTAAATCTCACTAAATCACTTAAATTTTCTTAAAGATAGTAATAAACTAGTTTAGACCTAACCCGACTTTTTATTTTTTAAAAAAAGAATTCAAAATGACAATTTTTGTAATAGCTTGTTGGGCCTTGAATTGGACTGGACTCGGGCAGCCAAAACCCGATCAACCAAAGTCGAGCTTAGACCATTAATTTCTTATCTCCGACGAAAGATATGCTATTAAAACAAATGTTTTTCGGAACTTGACGAAAAAAATGCTCGGATACATGAGTTTTGGCTCAAAGTTTGATTCAAACTAAACTCAAAATATTCTTGTATATATAGTTAATCTTAATTGTCTTATTTAATTCATGACTTTATGAAATTTTGATTTAAAGTGAAAGAAACATCAAAGGAAGAAAAGAAAGTTAGCCATTTGCATATTTAATGAGTTGAATCAAACTTGTTTAAATTGAGTTTGTGTCGAGTTCGAGTTGAGAAAACTCAAGCTCAGGGTCGTTTATCTAATCTCGATCGAACTTGTGCTATGCTTTGTAATGTAAAAAATTTTAGGGATTGTGATTCCTAACCTCTTCATTTACTTTCGATTATCACAATAAGAATAGTTAAGAAAGGTGTGGACCAAGAATAACATTTTGTTGAATAGAATAAACAATAATTTTGGAAAGAAATTGAAAATTTTGAGAAAGTTGAGGGACTTAATTGGTTATGTAATGGCTTCTCAGGGTTCGCAGTGAAAGATAAAGGAATCTGGAAAATAACCACACTGTCTATGGTCTGAAAATACAAAAGAGTAAAACTATTAAAATCAACGAAACAGAAGAGATAAAAGAGAAAAGGAAGATTCTCTTATTCCCCTTGAATTCAGTACAATGGACTCAACCAATATAAAGAAAGGTTCTAACAGATTCAAATAACAAACTCAGCTAAATGAAAAAATAGCAAATAACATAAAGCTAATTATTTCAGTAGTCTCAACACTCTCCCTCAAGTTGGATGATGATATATGTCAATCACACCCAACTTAGATAGTAAGTAATCATGCTGTTGATTGTCAAGTCCCTTTGTAAGAATATCTGCCAACTGATCCTTTGTTGAGATATGTCTAATTTCGACAAAACCATTCTGAATACTCCCTCTCACAAAGTGATAGTCAATCTCAATATGTTTAGTCCTCTCATGATAAACTGGATTTGTTGCGATTTGTATTGTTGCTTGATTATCACAATGAAGAACAACTGGTTTTCTTCCTTTGATTCCTAGTTCTGCAATTAGTCCAAATAACTATTTTAAGTCAGCTACAGTGGATGCCATGCTTCTGTATTCAGCCTCTGCTGAAAACCTTGAAATTTTACTTTGTTTCTTAGATTTCCAGGAGATTAGAGAGTTGCCAAACTTAACACAAAATCCTGTCACAAATTTCTTTGACATAAGGTAAGATGCCCAATCAGAGTCACAATAAGCAATTAACCTTGGATTTCCTGATGAACTGAGAAGAATTCTTTGTCCTGAATTCTTTTTGACATGTCTAACAACTCTCAATGCAGCTTCATAATGAGACTTTTTTGGTTTCTGCATAAATTGACTTAAGTGTTGCACACTATATGTTGGACCCCGAATTTTTTTATTAAATTAGAAATTGTTGGTGATTATTTATGTGTAAAGAAAATGAGAATTCTTGAATTTGAAATGAAATAGAAAGACGGTTTAGATATAAGATGGGTTAAATTGAGCTTTAATTCGGTCTCTAAGAAAGTCAATTTTCGGATGGAAGTCAAGTGCAGAATATTGTTTTAGTATAAGAACAGTCCGAAATGTTTGGTGTATAACTTTCCGATTTCTGAACCAAATTGAATGCTTTTTGATATCATTAGAAAATTAAGACAATGAGGAACAATTGTCTAGAAGGAAGTGTTACCAAATTCCTTCAATTGCATGATTAGAATAAGGTCTTGATTTTTGGAAGGAGTTAAGTATGATTTAAATGAATTTTGAGGTTTTGCAAGATTAATTATTTTATTTGGAGTTAAATATTGTGTTAATGTTGGTTGGATTTTAAAGTATGGTTTGGTTGAATTAAGTAGCAAGAGTGTGAATGTATGAGGACATTTTGGGAAGAACACTTAAGCATTAAGGTTACAAGGCTT
>JAOTAX010000001.1:23988409-24000422 GCA_025629825.1 Erythroxylum guanchezii
CTTCAAATAACAACGTATGCTTGTGTAGGAAATGATCCAACTCCAGCTCCATCTCGTCGGCATCATCAATGTATATCGTCATAGCTCCTCCCACTGCAATACTTCCTTTCTCTTTCTCTTCTAATTCCGATCTGAAACTATAGCGGCTTACTTTTCTTGTCTAGTACATGCTTTCAATTGTTTTTCAGATAGGTAAGGGTGATAAAGTGTGGCCACCAGCTTAAGGCAAGGATCAATTCCCCCGTTTTGGAACACAGTTTACAGTACAGAAGATTCCATGCCGAGTCATCAGGTATTAAATAATCTTTTATTTGATCGTAAACTTTAGTCAATACTTAGAGTATGAAATGTTTGTCAACTTTATTGTTATCCAACTCACATTAGGAAAATCGGAACTTTAATTTAAATTTACGTTTTATCTATTGATTTTTTAAAAAGTGAGCTATAAAGAAATGTTTTATGTATCACATTAGAGTTATGTATCATAGGATGAAATTCAAACAAATGTTTTAATAAAGGAAGTGGCTGAACTTTGCAAATTTCAACTACTTTAGAAATTGCCCTTTCTCTTGCTGCTAAATTTGCAGCGAGTCTACCGTCGCACACAAGGAAAAAAGAATACCACACATAAATTTAAGTGAGGTTTTATTTAAAACTAATTAGTTATAGGTGAAGTAGTTCACTAGATATATGTTAGTCTTTATTTTTCTTCTTTTTCGATATGAGACACTCACATGTAACTATTCTCAACACTCTTCTTTACATGTAAATTTCTCTTTTACTTGGATAATTTAGATTTACGTAGACAATTAGACAATCTTTATTAGGGTTGGACTTCTTATTAAGGTCAATAGCTTTTTCTTAAGGCAATAATACTACTGGGTCACTTACTTTATACATTTTTTAAATCTTTCTCTAATTGCTTAAATAATAAGCCTCTTTTTGAGGTAAATAGTAGGCTAATATCTTCATTATCTCCAATACTATGTTAAATTTGCAATGAGTGTAAGTACTCACACAAAGAAGAAAGTTAACCTTTCAATTATTATGACACAACAACTATTGGACGCCCCTTTGAGGATATCCGATAAAATTGAAATAATACAAAGCAAATTAGCATGATCCTATGCAAGGATGACCCACACAACTTGAAAAATAGTAAGCAGAATTTTGCAACATATCAAGCATAAGTAGAACTTTATAGTATATTAGGTATACTTTTGTTACTATTTTCTTAATAACTTTATCTTTTAAATAGCTTTTTTTATAAACTGTTATTATTCTATTTTAATTATTTATTAATACTTTATTCTCTCTCTTTTTCACATTATTATTATTTTATTCTAAATATTTTTAATATATTTAGTCATTTTATTATATTTATTTAACTTTTTATAATATCTTCGTAACCTCTCTATTAAATAAAACTGAGGAATCAGAAGTCCCAACATCTCGCGTTTGTGTCGCACATCTTGTGCTCTGAGATTGAGTGGGGACCGGTGCTTACAAAAGCATACGGATTACGGACCCGCCACATGAATAATGCTCTACCTTTTAAGGAGGATAGTGCTTACAAAAGCATACGGACCCGCCACACACATAATGGTCTGCTTTTTAAGGAGGATCACATAACATGGTCGCCCTCCTTTTTTCCTTTAAAAAAGAAGGTAAAATATAAAAGATGTATTATGAGTTTATGACTTCAATCATTTAAAAAATTAAGATTACTTGAAAACACTTGAAATATTTATAATATTGAAAATGACTATTTATTAAATTTTAGTTAAATTATTTTATTACAATGCATTACTAAAATTATGATAGAAAAATCATTTTAATTTATTCATTAATTAGTCGTATATAATTTATATTAAAATAATTTTATGAGAATTAACATTTTTTAGTATATTTGATATTATAAGATATTTTATACAATTTTGTAATAATTGAATTTTTTTTAGAAATAATAGAATATAAAAATTTTCATTTCTTTTAATAAAAAGTACATATAGTAAATAAAGAGTTATGCCCACCATCAAGTAAATCAAATTAATTTAGAAAGTGCAAGTTTATCTCATATTTATATTGGATAGAGAGTAAATAATTTCAAACATTGTGATTTTTTATTTTATGAAATACATTTCAACTATATTTTTTAAGCAACATTAATACTATTACTAATATTTATTATTAATATTACTTCCATCAATATCATATCGATAAGCATAGTAATAGGTCGGATCAAGTTCGAATCTATTTACTCCCAAGTTCAACTTGAAAATTTGTTTTCAGACTTAGACAGAGCTTGATCGATCTTGAATTGCCAAGTTTGATTAAATATTTTTAAAATTTTAAAATTAAAAATGATATTATTTTATTTAAAATTTAAAATATATTTAATGAGATTAGCCATAGTTTTACATGTGTTTGTGAAGTGTACTGTGATAGAAGTGACTGAAGATTGTTTAAAAAAAAACCAATTCAATCACTCTTTTGGAAATGTAAGTACATTTTAGGGGGTTATATGTTTTGAAATATTATTGAAAAAGATTATTCTTAATTATCGAATAATTTAAAGTTTAATCAAAAGGTTATTATAAAATAAAAATTAATTAATTAATTTTTGTTTGTAAGGAATTATTAATTAATAGAAATTGTTTGGTCAATTAATAAATTGATCGATTTTTTAACAATAAAAATTATTAAAATAAATCAAATTAAAAAGTTAAAAATTAAATTGAAAAATTACACTAGCTAAACCAGTTGAATTTTCTAATCATCGGCTTAGATGATGGTGAGGGTTTTCAGATTGAATCACTCTTTTGTGGTGAAAGAATTTACTCTCTTCCCTTTTTATGGTTTTGTAATTTGTGTTCAGCTTCTATGAATAGTCTCATTGGATTATGATGAATGTCCTACTTTGATTAAGGTAAGTTGGTAAAGGGCTCTTCTAGTTTAAGTGAGGTTGCGGGTTCGAAAGTCTTTATATATACAGTTGTTTAAAACTTGGGGCCAGAGCTTTGCTTTCCGCAAGGAACCTACTTGGCTCGAACGAGGATTAGTTTGGGTGTGGATGACTTAAAAGTACCGTTTTATAGTTGGGACCCTCCTAAGATACCTCGTGGGCTAAAAAAAACATATTTAACATATGAAAATGGCAATATGCCATGAGTTTGAACCTCAGGTACGTTTTTAGTATTTTATATGCCTTGAGCAAAGTGAAAAAATAAAATCTTATTTTTACCTATTTTTGGGCTCTTATAAAAAATAAAAAGAAACAAAATATGAGTCTTTTATTATTTTTTATAAGATTAAGAAAGAGTCCTATTTTATTTTATTTTATTTTTTATGAAAGTAAAAATAGACTATATTTTACTAAGAATAAACCCTAGACGGGCGGCCAGGTTGCCCTTGCCCAAGGCCTACCTGAGTTTGGTCATATCTTAAATAGCAGAGTGTAGAAATATAAGATTTTATTATTTTGAATAGATATAATGATTGTAGATAAAATCTTAAATTCTCAAATTAATATAAGATTTTATTATTTTAAAGTCTACATTTGCCACATATATAATTAATCTGATTAATATTAAGATTATGATTATGTCAATATAAAAAGTTAAATTATACAAAATTTAAAATATTAGGTCTTTTATAAAATCAATAAACATTAAATTAACATGAAAATTTTAGTATAAATGTTATAGATTATCACAAACCTTCAATTAACATAAATTAAAAATTAAAAATTAAAAATTTCGGTATTAAATTTAAAAAAATCTTTAAAAATTAGACACTTTTGAATATCTTATTTTAACCTTTAATGCACATAAAATAATATACATTAATCTTTACAATACACCATCAACCACAAGAAACCACAATTAATTAAATATGATACTCTTTAATTATCAATTAAACAAAACCTTAAATCTTATGTGGAAGAGTTCAATTAAATCAAGGGTTTGGTTAGGGTTTGATTATTCAATATACATATTCGATTGAAGTTTGACTAATTGGTATCAATTTATAATATCATCTTATGAATTATTAGTAGTTATCTTAAATTTTCATAAGCATCAAACAATTTATTTAAACTTGAATTCTGTAAAAATTTCAACATATTATATCAAAAAAATAATTCACTTCACATATACAATAACACATTTATTGCCTTCCACCCATTTAAATATAATTTAATTAATTGATTTTGGACTGATTCTCAAATAATCAAATTTAAAATTTTTTGTTAAATCTATATCTTAATTCAATCAAACCATGTTTTATCTGTTACATGGGAGAAGTTTAGAAATTCACAACCTTACCTGCTACATTCACTCAATATTTCACAAGTCAATCCATTCACTTTGCAGATTGCGAAAGAGCTGACATTATCGAAACAATAGTGTTAAAAGAAATGTATGTTTACCATCAAAGAAGACCTTCGGCTGCAGGCCTCCACTTCATTGCTTCAGCATCACAAAAGCACTTAACCATTAATGGAGTTGTTGCAGACTTCACATACTCCAGGTGATTTCTCTGCTCTACTTCGAGTTCTTCAACTCTTGCCATTAAAACTTCGATGTTCTTTGCACTTAACCATTAATGGAGTTGTTGCAGACTTCACATACTCCAGGTGATTTCTCTGCTCTACTTCGAGTTCTTCAACTCTTGCCATTAAAACTTCGATGTTCTTTCTAAGTTGTTCAATTTCAGAAACTTGTTTTTCGCTCGTTTTGTTTGCAAAGTTTCTAGCTTTAAGACCAAAGTAAGCACGTGCCACCAGCATTAGACGATCTTGTATGAAGTCAACTTTGAATCCCACAAGTTCCAACATCTTTGTGCGGTTCCACCAAGTGTGGAGCATATCTTTCTTAATATTCAGAATTTTAATTGTCCTCATACTGTATATAACCTCAGATAAGTACATGAAACAAATGGATTTTATTCTTGGATCTACCATGGATTCGGAACTAATATCTCCGTGTTTGCCATTGATCAACCCCTTTAGAATGGGGATAAAGATGCGAGGTGTAATGTATTTGCCATACTTGACAAGCTGTTTCTCATCGTCTGAAAGAACCAACTTGATTTTTTTTCTTGAACCAGTGCTAGAATCAAGCTCCTGTATTAGCAGTGTGAAAGCTTTCTCTGAATACGGTGAGACCTCCGGGATATTGTGATCGTGTCCTCTGCGCTCGTTCCCTGAACACTCTTCACTACTCTGAGAACATTCTTCACTACTCTGATCATTGCAACTCCCAGAGGATTCCTCTTCAATATATTCTTCTTCACTATAACCATGCATGTTCTTATAATCTGCAGCCCAGGTCAATTCTGTAACCATTGTTTTGATATTATCCCGAAACTTGTTTTGCTCATCTTCATTCAAACGTTCAAATACGTCATCCAGGAACAGAGAAGGTTCGGTCTCCAATTCGTCTTCACTCAAGTCCTCATTTATGGCATTGTTTTGTAGCTTTTCCACTGCATTTCCCCTGATAATCACTCTGTTCTTCTTTGTGATTTGTTTGTTTAAGCACCTTAATACTACGGCGTCTTCACGCTCTCCTCTTAGACATGCCATAACCTGAAAATACAGTCAAAACAAGAAGATAGATAAATACTTAATATGTCAAGATCAAGTAAAAGTTCTGAGAATATGTCCGAAGATCAAGTTAAAGGTTTCAAATCGACATACCTCAGACATTACACAATCTACTTCAGCGGTGTATTCACACCCTTTGCAATGGTAAACACAGAGAAGAGGGTTTCTTTTCTCCTCACAATGATAACAATATTGCTCATCCTTACGATCAATGATATAATCCTCCAAAGTAAGACGATGTATGTGTTCATGTTTAATGGTGTGTGGCAATGGACCACACAGGAGGTGGAGATTGAACTTGCATTCCAGACATCGAAATGCAGGCTTGCCCTTGCAATTCTTTTGACAAGTATCACATTCAACGTCACCATATAATCTATCCACCACAGTTAGCAGGTGATGACCATGGTTAGCAACTTGAATAGTGGGAATCAAATAAATGCATTCAGGACCACAATAGAAGTCGCACTTGTCGCAACGAAAGAAGAAGCCACTGGGACAATCACCGAGACACACATTGCATCGCCAAATATCGGGACTTTTATAAAGAAACAGAGTATGCTCAGGGTGGAGTGGACTTTGAACCTCTAGGATTTGCTCAGAACAAGGTTTCTCTAGTGGAAAATTGCAACTGAGGCAATCTGTTTTCTTCATTAAATTATGAAAGATATGTGGAAGACCCTCAAAGTTACCTGGAAGCCTCAGGGCACATTTAAGGTGCAATCTGAAGCCGCACCTGATACAGGCATAGGACACACCAAAGCCGGCTCGAGTACAAGCACCACATTCATAAGATGGACATATGAGCAACGCGAGGAAATAACGACATTTGTGATAAAAGCTGTACAGTTTTTTAGGAATTTCCACACACGACTTGTGTACATAAAAGCTACAAACAGAGCACTCATAGTAGATCGGACCAAAACAGAGCTCTCCACATACTTCGCATAAAACTCCATTATCTTCCGTCATCCTCTCAACAGTGGACAAGGGATGTCTGTGAAGAGGAGATTCAAACTGCTCCTGGGCTTCAGGGTTCGTGATGGTGCTTGGAAGTTGTTTCAAGGTACAGGAGTAGTGCACAACCCCAGCTACAGCGTCCACAATCGTAGAGAAAACCTCTGCAAGGCTCGCCACAAGCTTCACAAGTTCTGGTGTTGGAGATGATGAGAATTAGTGGGCAAGAGTGAGTAAAATGGTAGATCTCCAAAGGAATATTGGTGCACGATTCGTGCAGATAGAATTTACAGTCAAAACAATGATAAGACCGACCCAATACTTGTTTCATACAACCAGCGCAAGTAACTGAATCATGATCTTTCATGTCTGCAAATAACAACTCATGCTTGTGTAGGAAATGATCCAACAGCTCCGGTTTATATTTCACCAGTTTTTTCGAAATATCTTCAACAATTTCACTAATAAGGATGCGATCATCCCTGCCAATCATGAAACACCATGATTTTACCTTCCGTTTCCAAAAACTTAGAACAACAATTAAGTACATACCTAAAATCTTAAACACTCAAGTAATAAGTATGGGTACAACGACATTGACGAACATACTCGCCACAAAGTCAAAGAACATGATTCCAACGAAGCAGGTTAAAAATTTTACCTGAATTCCCTAAAATCGAACCCAGATATATTGGCAGTCCTGACCAACGCATCCCTCCAATATTTTATCTTGTGAGCGTTCCTGGGATTTTGCTCGTGTCTTTCAAAAGCTTTGGCAACAAAATGGGACTGCTTCCTTATATGGGATGAATCTACGTGGTAAAAGACAGGTATGACAATCTGTCCACGAGTTTGATGGCATTCAATGATCTTTACAAGCTGATCGAGAAACCAAGTGGAAGATGCATAGTCTTTTGAGAAAACGACAACAGCAACATTCGATTCTTGGATTGCTTGCATAATGGACTCAGCAATTTCTTTCCCTCTTTCGAGTACGTCGTCTTCAATGACGGTCCGGAGTTCCTTTCGCCACAAAGCATCACGAAGATGGCTGGTGAAACTGCGATGAGTGTCTTCACCCATGAAGCTTATGAAGACATCGTACCTCCATGGATGAGGAGACTGGGAGGCCCAAGAAGAAGAAGAAAAGACCGTTGATTTCACCAGTATTTTCGAAATATCTTCAACAATTTCACTAATAAGGGTGCGATCATCCCTGTCAATCATGAAACACTTTGATTTTACCTTCCGTTAAAAAACTTAGAACAACAATTAACTACATACCTAAAATCTTAAACACTCAAGTATGGGTACAACGACATTGATGAAAATACTCGCCACAAAGTCGAAAAACATGATTCCAACGAAGCAGGTTAAAAATTTTACCCGAAGTCCTCAGAATGGAACCCATATAGTTCGGTAGTCCTGACCAACGCATCTCTCCAATATTGTATCTTGTGAGCGTTCCTGGGATTTTGCTCATGTCTTTCAAAAGCTTCGGCAACATAATGGGACTGGTGCCTTATATGGTATGATTTTACGTCGTAAAACACAGGTATGACAATCTGTCCACGAGTTTGATGACATTCAATGATCTTTACAAGCTCATCGAGACACCAAGTGGAAGATGCATAGTCTTTTGAGAAAACGACAACAGCAACATTCGATTCATGGATTGCTTGCATACTGGACTCAGCAATATCTTCTCCTCTTAGGAGTACGCCGTCGTCAATGAAGGTCAGGAAAGCCTTTCGGCACAAAGCATCATAAAGATGGCTGGGGAAACTGCGAAGAGTGTCATTCCCCCTGAAGCTTATGAAGACATCGTACCTCCATGGATAAGGAGACTGGGAGGCCAAAGCAGAAGAAGAAGAAGAAGAAGAAGAGTAAGAAGCCATTGTTGTTGAAGATGAGTATCGCACCACTCGGTTGAAGTCGTCTTAAGATAAAATGCATGGAAATTTGGCGTCCATCGTGGATGGCCTCGTTGTCTTTTGTTTTTATTTACTTGTTATTATTTGAAATGTTTTTAAATAATATTTTTTTAATATAATTCAAATTATGAGACTTCCTCTTGATTGGGCATCTGAAGACCCAATAGATAAGGCTTATCTTAACGTCTTAATTTTGATTATAGTCGGTGTATTCTGACTCGAAGAATAGTTGTTTGATGGCCCATATTTGTTCTAGTGATGTGCAATTATCAGCTTGTAACAGAATGGAAGTTCTGGCAAGGAATGGATACAAGCCTTTTGCAGTACCATAAATAAATCCTTTCCAAGATCGAAAGTTGTTTGATGGATGCTGGATTCTCTCAAAATTATTTCCTATCAAAGTTAAAACAGTTATCGGCGTATCTTATTTTGGCTGGATCATTGGTTGGCTGACTGGGGACCCCTTGTTCTGGCCGCCTCCTCGCCGGTGCTCGATAGCCTCCGTTCTGCCACTGTCGCTTCCCTCACCGACGACAGCAGCAACTGGCAATGGCAAGATTTTCAGCAGTATCTCCCAATTGCTGTTTGTTTTGAGCTTGCCCTCTGCTGCCCTGGAAAGGGCGTCCTCTGGGACGGTCGAGTGGTTTGGGCCCCTGCTAGCAATGGCTGCTTCACGATAGCCTCTGCCTATGATATGATTTAAGGGCGGTCCCGGGATTCTCCTCTCAAACTCTGGGAGACCATTTAGAAATGGCCTGGTCCCCAGCGGATTCGATCGTTTCTTTGGTTAGCTGCTCAGGGCAAGCTCTTGACGAATCAACAGCGAGTGGCGCGACAGATTGCTACCGATGGACGATGTCCTTCTTGTGGCCAGGCTGAGATTACTAGTCATGCGCTTCGAGACTGTCCGAGAGTGGCTGCCCTCTGGCGCCAGTTTTCGCGGGACGTGATCGACGAACGTTTCTTCCAACAGGACGAGACGTTGTGGCTTCATACTAACTTCATTCGGCAGGATCGGGTGCATCAGGACGTGTGGGCCACCACTTTTGGCGTCACTTATTGGTTCCTTTGGCAGTGGCGGAACCGTAGCCTGTTTGAGCTTGGGTTTGCTTGGCCCAACAATGGTACCCGCCTTATTCTTGACTACGTCGAGTGGATCGCTAGAGCTCGCGCTATGGAATCCGCTATTTTTCCCACCCAGGGCATTCCTGTGGGCACCCTTGTAGGCTGGACCAAACCTTCGCCGGATTGGGTTGAAGTCAATTCGGATGGCGCCGTTTCCTCTAGCTCTCGCAAGAGCTCTACTGGCAGTTTAATTCGGGATTGTAATGGGACCTAGTGTGGGGGGTTCCTTCACAGCCTTGGGCGGGGTTCGCCCTTGGAGGCGGAACTTTGGGGCATGTATTCCGGCTTATCTTTGGCCTGGGAAAAGGGGTATCGCCGAGTCATCGCCGAAGTTGACTCGCTCGAAGTCATTAATATTCTTTCTGCATCCCCTATTATTCTTACTGAGATTTCTTTTTTGATGACAGGTATACAGGCGCTTTGTCACCGAGATTAGGAAGTTCGCTTCCAGCATATCTGCCAGGAGGGTAACCAGTGTGTTGACCGTTTGGCCCACTTGGCCGGGATCCATAGACCGGGCCTCTACACCCTGCAAGAGTTGCCAGATAGCATCCAGGAGCTTATTCGCAGAGATGCGGAAGGCGTTTTGTTTTCCAGAGTTTGATCCGTTGTTTTCCTTGTTTAACCCAAAAAAAACAGCTATAGAAGATAGAAAGCTCAAATCTGAAGGTAATTCCCTGAGGTTAAGGGTACCAAGATACAACACTTGTAACGAAGAGGTGCCTTCCAATAACAAACGCAAGTGGTCTATGAATAGATGTAATTCTGGTTGAAAGGTTGCATATGAATAGACATAATGATTGTAGATAACATCTTAAATTCTTAAATTAATATAACATTTTATTATTTTAAAGTCCACATTTGCCATATATATGATTAATCTGATTCATGTTAAGATTATGATTATGTCAATATAAAAAGTTAAATTATACAAAATTTAAAATATTATGTCTTTTATAAATTTAATAAACATTGAATTAAAATTAAAATTAACATTTTAGTATAAATGTTATAGATTAACACAAACCTTCAATTAACATAAATTAAAATTAAAAAATTAAAAATTTGGGTATTAAATTAAAATAATCTTAAAAAATTAGACATTTTTAAACATCTTTAATGCACATAAAATAATATAAAATATCCTTTACAATACACCAAATTTTGTACAACTAATTTTGAATAAAGTCCACGTCTAAACTTTCGAAGCCTCCAGAATTTACCCGATTAAGGAGTTACTATTTTAATATTTTTAAGTAATTTTATGGTTAAAATAATTAATATTATTTGAAATACTCTCATACATTAATAATTAATTTAAAATATAAAATAATTTAAAAATATTAATTATTATAATCTTTAAAAATATTAAAATAGTGACTCCTTCCTTTTCTCCTTATTCTTTTATTTATTTGCTTCGGTTTGCTCATTCCTTTTGGAGTCTTGGTTGACCAGCCAAGTAGGCATTCATTTCAAAAGTCAAAACCCCTGCCTTTACGATCCGCCACTTAAATAATGCTCTACTCTTTATGGAGAGCACCCTCCTTTTCCACTTAAAAAGTATGGTAAAATATAAAAAAATTATTATGACATTTGAAAATATTTCTGATATTTAAAATATAAATATAATTTTTATTAAAATTTAATTTATTTATTTTATCACAATGTGTTTCTAAAATTATTATAAGATAATCATATAAATTTATTTAATAATTAATCCTATGATATTTATATTAACATAAGTTGCTAAAAATAAAATAAATTTTAATATCTTTGTTAGCTCAAGATATTTTATATAATTTATAATAATTGAAATTTTTTTTTAAAATGAATGCAATCTAAAAAAAAATCCTTCCTTTTAACCAAAAACAAATATAATAAATAAAGATTTATTCCCGCCATCAAATAAAGTTTCTGAAAAAATCCTAATCTAATTAATTTAGATATTAGATATATAACCGTATCTACCTTTATGTATCAAATGACATAATTCAATTAGAAATTTAAGTTAACATATATTATATACAAATTAATTAAACATTCTTAATTTAATATTATATTGGATAAAGGCATTGGAGTGGGACTGTGGGAGGAGCTATGTTTTAAGATATACCCTGCGTTTGGATAGTGTCTCCGGAGACGGGGACAGTGGACAGGACTAAAAAATCCTGCCCCCGTGAGCGTTTGGTTCCCCTGCGTTTGGATAGTGTCTCCGGGGACGGGGACAGTAGACAGGACCAAAAAATCCTACCCCCGTGAGCGTTTGGTTCATGTCCTTGAGTTTATGTTCCCTGTCTCCGGAAGACAGGGACGTGAATTTCTGTCTTTCCAAAAAATGGAGGACAGGGACAACATGTCCCTGTCTCCACGACTTAACCGGCTTCTCTTT
>JAOTAX010000001.1:24079184-24092763 GCA_025629825.1 Erythroxylum guanchezii
AAACTACAAATCTTCATGTCAATCAAATCACGTGCTGATGTTTAGGGAAAATATTAATCAAGGAATAGTGTAAGGGGTTATTAGGGATGACAACGGGGCGGGTATGGGGCAGGTAAGTCATTCTCCGTACCCGCCCCATGAACCCACTCCCACCCTCATACTCGCCCCCATTTTTATCGGAGATTCCGCTCCCACTCTTATACCCGTACCCGTTAGGGGTTTGACCCCCATTAGGTACCCGTTTATCCGTCTCTATTATATTATATAATAATATTATATATTATTATATTATATAATAATATAATTATTATATATTAATTATTATTATACGGGTAAACGGGTATGGGGGTGGTATCCCCATACCCGCCCCGATACCCGACGGGTATTTTTATATTCCCCTCATACCCGCTCCACGGGTAAAAATTTGCACCCCATACTCGCCTCCGTTCGGATAATTTTATCAGGTACTCATCGGGTTCGGGTACAATTGCCATTCCTACTGATTAAGCAAAATGGCTGAGAACACACAGATGTCGGAAGATACGCGCTAGAATGAGAATACTGAAGAAGGTGTTGCATTTGTTATTGATGCTTCTTTGAAAAATTTGTGTCATGTGCAATGGGGGAAAAGATTTAGAATGATGAGTAATGCCAACCCTTCAGCTAGAAGTCTTTGTACCAAACTAATAACTCGAGATTCTCTGCCACATGTTTGCGCTATTTCATCATGTTAATGCAAAAATCTAGTTGTGGAATTAATACAAGATCAATCTACATCTGCACGCCTCTATAAAATGAAGTTTAAAGACTTTGTATGAACCTTTCCGTAACGACACTATGGTGATCGAATGGTAAATTTTCAAATTTTGATGTAAGATTATCTAATTTTTAAATTCCATTTTTGGACCCTTTGTAAATTAAGGTTAACATTTCGGCTTACCCAAAATTTCTGTGGCAAAATTAAGAATGACCCATGACCTATAATGTTTAGTTTATTACATTATCAAAGCATATTTCTACAACTACAGTCGGAATTCCTAAAAAATTTGTATATCAACATACAAAGACTTGAACTCGTATAAGGTGAAAAGCTTTTCACTTCACGAGACAACACTTCACGAGACTAATGGTAGGATTTAGACATAATTAGTAGGACAAGTGTTGTCCAACCAGTAAATACCCTTGCACCTTTTTCTTTACCCTTCTTCTGATCGTATTGCTCTCACACGTCCCGTTTGGTAATAATTATGAACCACGTTTCTGTAACAATGCATACAGGCAATTTTGAATCAATAGAGGAATCCAAAGAATATTCCCATATAGTTGAAACTAGTTAGGATAGAAATAAGCAAAACCTTATCAAATTACTCATCAACTCTGTGTATATTACATTGGCCTTATCCTTATGGTCCATCCAAGTTAATTAGAAAACAAATTACACATTTCTTCCCTCTATCTGTAAACTTGGGTGAAGGCAAATATGTGGGCGATAACTTTTGAGTAGCGGTGAACTGCGGAAATGATCAGGTAATTCAAGTTTATCGATGGGACCTCTATAATAAGTAGGTTCATGCTCCATTACGTTTCACGTATAAGGAACTGTAGCTCACACAAACTTATTTATATAATAAGTCTCTAATATAATGCCGGATGCCAATTTAAGAAGATAACACATCATCACCTGGTTTTGGCAAGTGAACGCAATCCATAGTGCGTCCATGAAATGCTCCTATTTGAGATGAAGTCAAGTTTTTTGCCCATAATCCATGAATCCTAAACGAATTTGTAAGCAATTAGAAACCGATGCTTTCCTTACTCAAAATAAAGATAAACATAGTAACGTTGGCACTATATGGCAATCGAAAAATGCGTCAAAGACAGAGAGCAGTTGTAGAAACAAAGTTACAAAGACAATACGTCAAACTAGTTTATGATCTTAAAAAAATAATCTATGCAACTTACCCATGGAATAATCTTTTCTATGAAGAGGAAAAGCCTGACATAACCAGTATAAGGAACAAGTCTTAACTCTGGTCTTTCTAACACCTCCTGTAACATTTCTCGGGTTGAATATAGGCCTCCTGTATGTGTTTCTTTCCAACTTAAACATACCTAATAATTAAAACCAATATTTAGCATAAGAGAGAAAAATTCAGTGACAAGGTCTTCGTTGATCACAACTTTACAAGGAAGTTATGCTCTCAGTAGGTGAACCCCCATTTATCAAGAAATGATAGGACATTCTAAACATTAAACAAACAACTTTAAACTCTACTCAAGATACTAACCACATATTAAATAAATCTTGATTCAGGAGCTAACTATCTAAGCGATACTTTATGTGCATCAATACATATAATATTAACAGAGCTTAATTAAAAGGTTCAATATATTGTAACAAGATCAATAACACAAGTAAAGCATACGCAAAATCAACTGAAGTTATATTAAAACAACAAATAGATGCCATATAATCCTGTTCAAACTCAAAGCAGAGAGATGACGAAGTACAGGCCTACCTTCTGTGTGGCTGCCATAATCAAAATAAGCTTCACATACAAGATCAAGATGCATCTAGTAAAATTTGAGGTGTGTATCAGAAATGGATAATCATAAGTGCAGTAATAATTGTTTGACTTAATGCAAGAGACTCATCAGTGTGTAGACAAGGCAACAGGCTAGTCAAGCCTCCACAAATGCATCATTTCAGAAAGGAATGCATTAGAGTATATGCCACATGTGGTTAACACATATCCATATACAACCTCTAGCTATCATGAAATTTCACATGAGCATCACATGGCCTAAATATCTCCTGGAACTATATTTTCTGAAAGTAGAGAAATGTGTAAATAGTAGAATACCTGACTGTTTAGTACTAACCACTGGAACCAAGCTTGAAGACGAACAAAAGCCTTATCTAAGAAGGAAATTATATCATTTCTTTTGGAAGGAGTGAATTTATTTTTCTTTACTCCATTGATTACATCTAGAAGAGGAGTTTCATATCATATGCCTGATGAGCATGTTGCTCAAATGGTTCATATGGAAGCTATGTAACAAAGAACCAACAGTGATTGGCTTATCCATTAGAAATGCTATAATGAATAAGGAATCGACTCAAATATTGCAAGCAACTAGATGTAGGATACTCAGGAGCTCTACAGCCCAGAAGATATAAAGAATAAGGTCACTCTGTGGGTAGTTTTGGAGATAGGATTACAACATGTCATGCGTTTACAAAGCTTTTGTTGCTCCTTTGGATTCATAATCCTACTCTTCAGAAATAACCAGGGTATATTTTGGGTTAGTTTAGAATTCATTATTTCTCTTGCGAGATTTTTGTCTCATTTGACATCAGAAATTTCCAACATCATTAAACTTGTCAAAATTCAATCTTGAAATTAAATGGTCAATAAAATAAGTGAAAATAAATCATACCACGAATAGCCAAAAAAATGTTGGGAGATTCCTATCAGCTGGATGTTGTAGAACAAATCCCTCTGAAACCTTATTGCAGTTCCACCAGCAAGGTTTTTATAACAAACATACAACAAAAGTATTCTTGCATAACCTTACAGCTTTAGCGCTTAAAATTTGCTCGTGTGGAATACAACCATCAATATTCATCAAATCTAACCAATGACCTATGATGTCCAAACATATGCTAACGTCCGAACGCCTACTTATAGATGGCCCAACAAAATCAATTAGCCTAAGAACTTGCAGTTATCCAACAATCAAAGGTTGAAATTTTGAATACCATCCAAAATGAATTAGTAAAGAAGACATAGAAGAAAAACGAAATGAAAAAAATGCAGGGAAACCAACCAGATCAAGAATTGATGAAAACCTTCATCCCACAAAAAACCCCAGGAAAGAATGGTCAACTTGGAACAGCTGTGTAAAGCTTAGCTGGCCAATAAGCAAGAAAATTGTTGCAAACTTTCTGCTGCAAGGAAACAAGATACACTGCATGACTTGTCATATCAATGGATTGAAAAAAATGATACTTCTTAAAGCTTCACTGCTACAACACATTTTACGGTGATAGCAAATAATATGCTGATAATTTAACATCAGAGTAATAGTTCATGACAATCGATGAGTCAAAATGAAAAAAGACCTAATGTCAGATAGTTTTCTAAGAAAATTCCCTAGTTGTCATCTAGTCATTTCAATTGGTACAAATGTATAATTGCTTACGAAATACTTTGACTTAAAAAAAAGAAAAAGAAAAGAGAGAGATGGAGAGAAAAGTAAAAAAAAAAAGAAAAAAAATGACAGGTTTGACTTAAGGTCAAAGTCTGCAAAGACTTTTTATTTCGGTTGACCGAAAACGGTTAAACGTCAGAAACACCCGGTCTCGCGAAACATTCTACAGATTCCCACATCAACCTAGGCAACCTTGGTTATATAATAAGGTTGGATATTTCTCTCTCTTTACTGCCAAGACATAACGGAACAAACAAAAACGGCCGAACCAACTTTCCCGGGTCATGTCATTCGGATCTAACCTGATCCGACGTCTTATACAGTAGTTTTTCCCTCCTTCTGAGCCGAATCCTTAACAGGGATGACTCGTCGGTGCTCTCATTGCGGCAACAACGGGCACAACACTCGGACATGTCCGAACCGCGGCGTCAAGATTTTTGGGGTCCGATTAACAGATGGATCGATCCGAAAGAGTGCTAGCATGGGAAACTTGAGCCATTATTCCGGTTCGTCGAGTCATGGTGGGCCCAACACGTCCGTAGGGTCTCCCGGAGAGACCCCTGATCAGGAGTCGACGGCCGCCGGTGGCGACGGTTACACTTCTGAGGATTTCGTTCCTGGGTCCTCTTCTGGCGGCGATCGAAAGAAAGGTTCGAATTTTTTTATCTGAGTCTGGCTTTTGAGAAGTGTTCTTCTCTATTTTTGATCATTTCTTGTGTTAATCATTGTTGGTCTTTTTGTGTTATCTGATATATCTCTCCCTCGAAACATAAGATTCGAAATGATTGCTTGATTCAATAAATTTTACTTGTGTTAACTGGGAGTTAGCGAGAATGACTCAACTTGATAACTAGTCAGGTTCATCAAACTGAATACGTTTAAGATGTTTGCAGTAGTTATATGAAACGAAATAAAAAAAATGGTGTCTGAAACTTTTTATATATGTGCAGGAAGATGCACCTTTATGTGACTTCGAAAGTAGAATCATTGTGGAAGCACCCTTTAACTCTTTGAAGTTCACCGTAGTAAATTGATTTTCCAAGAGGAATTTAATTTAGAATATTTTTCGGGCTTGAATGTTTTATTACATTTGTATTGGGCAAGAGTTGGTAATGTATACTTGTTTCGTACTCTCCCTTTGGAAAAGAGACTTCTTTATCGAACCTTTCCAAAGTATGTTTCCTGATGGCCTTTTCTTAGTAACTACAGAAGTTAGAAGAAAAGTTTGCTTCATTATTTAGGTAAGGCTCCATTGGAGCTTTTCAACTTTTTTGTTGACGAACATCAAGATAAGATTCTGTTTTAAAAGGGTGCTTGTTTATTTGTGGCAAGTTTTGTGCTTTTGGAAAATGAAGTTACATTTTGGAATGCTTTGGTTATTTTATAGCTTAAATTACATGGTACATTAGCATTTCTGTGTCTTCTTGTGAGTAGTATAAGCAGAAACAGAACAATTGCAAATATTAGAGACACGGATGAACTTAATTACGTGATTAGTAAGTTTTGTACTTTGTTCTAAGGAAAATCCTGTTCTACATTTCTGTTTCTTTCTTGGGTTTCCACCCTTTCTCTTAATGATAATTTTTTTACTTTGCAGGTGTTCCATGGACTGAAGAGGAACACAAGATGTTTCTACTTGGTTTGCAGAAGCTTGGTAAAGGTGATTGGCGTGGAATCGCGCGCAATTATGTTGTATCGAGGACACCAACTCAGGTGGCAAGCCATGCTCAGAAATATTTCATCAGGCAAACAAATGTGTCTAGGAGGAAAAGACGCTCTAGTCTGTTCGATATTGTAGCAGATGAGGTGAGCACTAATACTGTATCTTGTGCTTAAATCATGCATTTTATGTGCATCCAGATACATACTTTCCGTCGGTACCAAATAAAATATACTACTGTTGATCTTCTGAATACTTATGGAAGATGGGCATGGATAAACAATATTAGCAGCAACATTTGGTTGATTTGGCCTTCTTTAATAGCAAAAGAACTGTCTTTGTACCCATGCTTACTGAGAAATAAGGCCCGTCTACTGCTGGGTCATAAAGTTGTGAAATAGTTATCTATTGTTTGTTCTCGTGCCCTGCTGTGTATATGCAGCCTGTTGATCAAATGGTATCACAAGATACGTTATCTGTCAAGCATCCCCATGAATCTCAAAATGATAATGCCTTACATCCTCCTCGTCCACTGGAAGAAGAACATAAATCTTCGGGTCCTGCAAACTCTAACAAGGGGGAACAGGCACATCCAAAGCCCGGAAATTTACAGCCATCTTATCCAGTGTTATATTCTGCTTATTACTCGCCAATTTTTCCGTTGTCTTTTCCATTTTGCCTGGGCTACAGTCCCGAGATGACCAAGGAGGAGACTCACGAAATACTCAAGCCAACAGCAGTTCACTCAAGAAGTCCAATCTATGTAGATGAGCAGGTCGGCATGTCAAAACTGAGTTTAGGAGAATCAATTGGAAATGCCGGTCCTTCTTCCCTTTCCTTGAAGTTGTTGAACGGTTCATCTAGACAATCTGCTTTCCGTACAAATTCCGGCTCAAACTCAAGCGGCATAAGTGCTAACAATAGTCCAATTCATGCTTAAACGGCACGGACTGGACTCTTTTGCAGTTGCATTGGTTGAGATTTTGCGTTAAGCTCGATGGGTTTTCGCTGGTTGCCGATTGTACGTATGACTAGGTAATGTGCATTCTGGCGTAGGTTCACTTATGTGTTCATAAGTTGGAATAATCCTTAATAATAAATCTTCTTTGTAAGGTTTTGTTTTAACCACTTTGTTCCTAGCATCGTGCAGTCTAGTAAATTGTCTTAAATTTTAGCTTAATCTTTGACATTTTATCTCCAACATCTAGTTGTTTTGATAATACTTCCTCGATTTCAAGGATAAAAAAGTAAGCCTCGATATTCGATGAAAAATAATATAGATCTGCTAGTTGTCCCAATATTAGAAGGATTTGGACTCTATCAGTTCATTGATGAGAAGGTCTCACTGGCACCTAAATTTTAGCTGAGTTCCACCTCTCACGCTGAAAGTTTTCCAGATTTTGTGTTAACTACCGAATCTGTTGTTTGGAACCAGCAAGACTAGATCATCTTGGGGTGGCTTCGATCTTCCATTTCTGAATCAATTCTCAGTCAACTCGTCAACTGTGAGTCGTCACTTAAACTATGGAAATCAATCGAGGTCATGTACTCATCCCAGTCTCGAGCAAGAATTCTTCAATTCAAGGTCCAATTACAAACCATTAAGAAGGGCTCCATAAGTATCACTGAATATGTAAATAAGATCAAAGGTTTTGCGGATAATCTTAATTCGATTGGTTCTACAGTTACAAATGAGGACATTATAATGTACGTGTTGGCTGGCCTTGGTATCGAATACGATCCAGTGGTAGCTAATATCACAACAAAGGCTGACATATTTAGTTTAAATGAAGTATATGCAATGTTGTTGAACCAAGAAACTCCCCTAGAGCAGTACCATGTGGTGACCAATATTGACATGCAAAATCCTTCTGCAAACGTAGTTATGACTGGAAATCAAAGGGATAGAGGTTCCAGATACAATCAAAACTATGAAGCTCAATTCAATCCTAATCAAAATCGAAGGGGAGGCAGGAACAATAGAGGTCACGACAAAGGATTCAGAAGAAGAGGTCGTGGCAATAACAACCTATATGTCAGGTTTGTGGTAAAGCTGGGCATACTGCATCAATTTGTTATTGTCGGTATGACTTGTCTTATCAAGGACACCTTTAACAGCAGCAACAAGCTCAGCAATACCAAGCTTTCCAAAAGCAGTCCAACCAACCTTCTCAAATGGCAGCAATGATTGCTACTCCCCAATCTGTGACAGATCCAAATTGGTTTATGGAGTCATGGACAGCGGAGCAACACAGCATGTCACCATCAGTCTCGGTAACCTAAATATCAACAAAAATGAATTCTCAGGAAGTAAGGGTCTCACTGTAGGTGATGGACAGCAACTACGTATTACACACTATGGTTCTTGTTTTTTACCCACATCTAATTCTCATCTAAAATTAAACCATATCCTTTGTGTGCCTGAAATAACTAAGAATTTGCTAAGTGTTCACAAACTCACTAACGATAACCCTGTCTTTGTTGAATTTCATAAGGATCTATGTTTGGTGAAGGACAAGAGATTGGGGAAGGTGCTTCTTCAAGGTTCAACTAAGGAAGGGTTATATTGTCTACCTCAGGCTAACGTTTCATCTGCAGAGACCTCCACTTCCTCAAACCTTCATGTGATTCCTCTTTTTCTCCAAACACCTACGTATCTAGCTTAAACAAATCTGATATGATCAAAATCTGGCATACAAGACTTGGTCACCCGACAGAGTTTATTGTACAGTCTGTATTGAGATTCTGTCATATACCTTTTAGTAATGATATATATTTGGATTTTTGCAATGCTTGTCAACTTGGTAAGCATCACGTTTTACACTTCCGGCATGCACCAAACAAAACCTGACCTTTGCAGCTTATACAGCGGATCTATGGGGTCCTGCACCCATAGCATCAAAGCAAGGTTTCATTTATTATTATTGGATGATTTCTGGAGATATAGTTAGATTTTCCCTTTAAAAAATAAATTCCAAGCCTTCGAATTTTTTACACGTTTCAAAACAATGGCAAAAAAACAGTTTGACAAACCTATCAAATGTGTTCAAACAGACTGAGGAGGTGAGTTCAGAATACTTGAACCTTTTCTTTCCTCTCTTGGCATTTTATTTTAAAACCCTTGTCCCCACACTCCCCAACAGAATCGGAGAATGGAAATGATGCATAGAGATATTGTTGAAAATGGCTTAACCCTATTAGGACAAGCCTCCTTACCTCTGTCATTCTGGTGGGAAGCCTGTGAAACTTCAGTTTATCTTATAAATCGTTTGCCTACCTCAGTTCTAGATAATCACACACTGTTTTATAAATTGTTTGGATATCATCCAGATTATAGCCTTTTAAAAACATTTGGTTGTGCTTGCTTTTCTCATTTTCAACCTTATAATAGACATAAATTTGCCTTTCATACCCGCAAATGCTATCTTTCTTGGCTATAGCACAACTCATAAAGGATTTAAATGTTTGGATTCAGATGTGTAGATTGGAAATGACTTGGATTTTCGTTTTATCTATGATTCTTCTTTCAATAAAACTGTAACCAAAACTCTGTCTGTCGCTCCTAACTTCACTACCAGCCTGTAAGTACTCAGACAATATGACCCATCTACAGCTGCACCAAAGAGAGGTATCAATTCTGCTCTTCATCCTTCATCAAATAATAATGATCTTCCCTTCTCTACCGTGGCTACTAATTTTACACCCACCACTAACTCTCCTCCATCACCCTCCAAACCACCCTGTGATCCCACTCTCCTTGTATCGTTCCCATGTTCTCAAATACATGTTCTTACCCATCACATGATCACACGCAGTAAGGCTGGTATCTTTAAACCAAAAGCATATCTCTCCACTTCAACTCCACCAGAAGAAGTACTAGAGCCAAATAGTGTAAACCAGGTGTTGATTATCCCTCAGTGGCGTCACGCTCTTGAGGCCAAATACCGAGTTCTCCTAGCCAACTCCACTTGGGAACTGGTCCCTCGTCGGCCAGATATGAAACTTGTTGCAAATAAATGGATCTTCAAACTCAAATACAAGGCAGATGGCTCTATTGAACGACATAAAGCCCGCTTAGTGGCTAAGGGTTTTACTCAGACTCCCGGCATAGACTTCACAGAGACCTTTAGTCCGTAATTAAGCCTACCACAGTTGGCACTGTCCTAAGCTTAGTCGTTGCTCAAAATTGGGATGTTCAACAGTTAGATATAAATAATGCTTTTCTAAATGGCTATCTGCAGGAACCAGTTTATATGTTACAACTGGAAGGCTTCATTGACAAAGAGAAACCTCACCATGTGTGTCTCCTCAAGCGCGCTCTATATGGTCTTTGTCAGGCCCCTCGGGCTTGGTTTGAGAGACTCAAAAATGCCTTGCTGAAAATGGGATTTTCTAATGCACGAACTGATACTTCTCTATTTATTTACAAATCTAATGGCATTTACATTTTGTTTCTCGTCTATGTAGATGATATTCTCATCACTGGGAATCACAAGGATGCCATTCAACAGCCGATTACTAAACTACACAGAGAATTTGCCTCGAAACAGCTGGGATCCCTCCATCATTTCCTGGGAATACATACAACCAGAACATCCCATGGCCTCCATCTTTCCCAGTCTAAATACATAGAGTCCTTATTGAAGAAAACCAATATGAATCAAGCCAAAACTCTTCCTACTCCCTTCTCCTCTACCAAAACTTTAACTGCAAAAACTTCAGAGCCTTACTACCACCCCAGGTTTTATCGAAGCATTATTGGTGGTTTGCTATATGTCACCATCATGCGACCTGACATTTCGTTTATTGTCCATAAGCTCAGCCAGCATATGCAACAACCTTCTGAAGCAGATTGGTGTGCCTGCAAGCATGTGTTGCGTTATCTTCGTGGCACCACAGACTATGGCTTATTTTATAGAGCCTCCAACCACTTTAATATTACTGCTTTTTCTAATGCCGATTGGGCAGCAGATATTCTTGATCGGAAATCGATTAGTGGTTATTATATCTACATCAGTGGTAATTTGGTGTCTTGGTCCTCTAAGAAGCAGTAGGCTGTTGCTCGATCAACCACCGAGTCTGAATACCGATCTTTAGCTGCCGCCACCACATAAATTGCATGGTTTCTCTCACTGTTGAAGGAAATAGGAATCAACCCTTCAGGTAAACCAGTTCTTTGGGTTGACAATATCAGTGCTGCCTCTCTTGCTGCTAATCCTATTTTACATTCTCGATCCAAGCATATCGAAATTGACGTTCATTTGCACGTGATTTAATTACCAAGCAGATATTGGAGGTACACTATGTGTTGAATAAATTTAAATGTGAAGTTCAAGGGTAAAAAGAGTTACACTATGTGTTGAATAAACTTAAATGTGAAGTTCAAGGGTAAAAAGAGTTACGATGGTTTCAATAATCAAAGGTCAGAATTTATGGTGATATTTAGTATTCTATTTTTAGGTTGTTTAGTTTTCCTGGTTTTAAATGTTGTACAAATTTCAAGAGTCAAAAGTCGCTTATAAATAGGTTTGTATTCTGTTGTAATCAACAAGAGCAAATAAAAAAAACAGAGAAAGGTTTACGAGAAAAAGTATTTGTTTTTGTCAAATTGGTATCAAAGCCAGATGGAGAATGTGATGGGTCAAATGTCGCTAACCCAATTGACGAAGGCGAACTATGAGAATTGGAGCATTCAAATGAAAGCTCTTCTTGGGTCTCAAGATGCTTGGGAAATAGTCGAGACTGGTTTTGTAGAACCAGAAATTACCATGGGATATTCGGCGGCTCAACACAAGGCGTTGAAAGAAACGCGAATGAAGGATAAAACGGGATTGTATATGCTGTTCCGAGCTGTTGACGAGTCGGGCTTTGAGAAAATTGTAGGTGCAATAACTTCAAAAAAAGCATGGGATATTTTGGCTAACGTATACAAAGGAGCCGATCGAGTCAAGCAAGTCCGCCTCCAAACTCTTCGTGGCGAATTGGAAGGTATGAAGATGAAAGAGTCTGAAGGTGTATCCGACTACATCACTCGTGTCTAGACCATGGTGAACCAACTCAACCGAAATGGCGAAGCGTTAACCAATGCGCGAATTGTGGAGAAGATTTTGAGGTCGTTAACCGACAGTTTCGAAAATGTCGTATGTGCCATAGAAGAGTCAAAGGACCTAGCAACGCTCAAGGTTGACGAGCTCGCGGGCTCTCTTGAGGCACACGAACAACATAAGAAGAAGAAGAAGGAAGAAACACTCGAGCAAGCACCTCAAACCAAGGCGTCAATCAAAGACGAAAAGGTACTCTATTCTCAAAACTTTCGGGGTAGAGGGCATGGCAGTAGACGTCGAGGAAATGGTCGTGGTGGTAGAGGCCGTGGTCAAGAAGGGTATGATGAGCAGAATGAGCAATCAAACCAACAAAATTGGCATGGAAGAGGACGCGGTCGTGGGAGAGGCGGCCGGTCGAATCATTCCAACATTGAGTGCTACAATTGTCACAAATATGGTCACTATGCGAAGGATTGCTACTCCGATAAATGTTACATTTGTGGCAAGGTGGGGCATTTCGTCAAAGACTGTCGAGTCGAGAAAAAGGTGGAAGAGACAACCAATCTAGCAACGGAAGACGAGGAAGGTTTTCTCTTGATGGCGCACAACGAAATCAACACCGACAATGACACGGCGTGGTACCTCGACTCGGGTGCAAGTAATCACATGTGCGGGTACAAACATTTGTTCAAGGAGATGAGAAAAGTTGAAGATGGACACTTATCTTTTGGAGATGCGTCGAAGGTCGAGGTCAAAGGCCAACGTACGATTTGTTACTTACAAAATGATGGATTGGTAGGGTCAATCCAAGATGTGTATTACATACCAGACCTCAAGACCAACATTTTGAGTATGGGGCAACTCATGGAGAAAGGTTACTCAGTACTTATGAGAGAATGGGTACTGCACTTGAAGGATAAGAAAGGGCATCTAGTTACTCAAGTCGAGATGGGGAGGAATCGCATGTACAAACTGAATTTGAGAAGCATACAAGAAAAATGTTTGCGAGTTGACGTAGAAGACAAGGCATCACTGTGGCATCTCCGCTTTGGTCACCTACATCATGGTGGTCTAAAAAAGTTAGCAAAGAAGAATATGGTGCACGGGCTACCCGACATGGACTACGAAGGAAAATTTTGTGAAGAATGCGTACTCGGCAAGCTTACGAGAACCTCGTTTCCGAAGAAGGCTGAATATCAAGCAAAGCAACCTCTTAAGTTGATTCATACCGATATCTGTGGAACAATAACCCCCGAATCTTTCAGTGGAAAAAGGTTTTTTTTTTCCTTTATTGATGATTTCTCACGAAAAACTTGGGTTTATTGTTTGAAAGAAAAATCCGAGGCGTTCGAGGTGTTCAAAAAGTTCAAAGTGATAGTGGAGAAGGCAACTGGTAGTCGCATCAAAGCCGTACGATCCAATAGAGGTGGCGAGTATACTTCGGCAGCTTTCATGAAGTATTGCGAGGAGCAAGGGATAAGGCGATTTCTAACCGCACCGTACACTCCTCAACAAAACGGTGTGGTCGAGAGGAAGAACCGGATCATTCTCGACATGGTTCGGTCAATGCTGAAGAGCAAAAGGATGCCAAAGGAATTTTGGGCAGAAGCTGTGCAATGCGCCATCTATGTGCAAAATCGATGTCCACATGCGAAATTGG
>JAOTAX010000001.1:24092863-24111401 GCA_025629825.1 Erythroxylum guanchezii
TTAAGTGAAAATCCATTAGATCCTTCATCATACTCACTCCCGATCCCTTCGCCCACTTGTTTAACTGTACTGTCACATAGAATATGGCACCAGCTCCTTTGCAACAGAGACAGCAAATCCAGGAAAAAGCACAATTTATGTTCAAGGAGGAAATTTCCGCATCTAATTTTTTATGGTGATGTTTAACTTTTATGCACTAGTATTCTGTTCAAAAAGAACTCGACAAGAATCATATAGATAAAGAATTACTCTAGGGCTCCGAATACCATCAACAACTCAATTACAAAGATCACAGAGAGAAAAGAAAATCATCGTGCGATGCGTAGACGAATGGACAGAGACTTGGACCTGAAAAGACCAGAATTTCCTCCGAATCAACGAGAGCGGACAAACGAAGCCAAGGTTTATTCCATGAGGATCTACAGCACCTACCCCTTGAAATTTCACAATGAACGGTTTAGACCACTTGACTGATTCCTTTGGGTGAGTTCTACAAATTATGAAGTAATTGGGCTTATTGGCCCAACAATAATTGGACGGAAAACAGACTCTTCTTTATGTTAGGGCATGGTGATAGAACATAAAGTGAATGTTCGTATCACATTCACAGCAAAGATTTATGTCGGCGTACCTTTGGTAATTATGAATGAAGATGCATGAACGGAGACAAGATTCTGTCCAATTTTAAGATGTTTTATTTTATCCTATAAATCTTATCCATTTATTTATGAAGGTCTCATGTTTATTTGTGTGAGATCCACGTGAAACTCACATAAATAAATGGCTAAGATTTATGGGACAAAATAAGACACCATAAAATTGGACAGAAGATTTAGACTCGTATGAATGGACATGTAACATATATTTATTAATATTTACTTGTTTGGGTGTTAATAATAGAGAAGAAAACGACGAGTAAATCTGAAATAGATTTTAAATAATCTTGAGATTTTATTCTCATTTAGATATAACTGAAATATAATATCAAAATTAATAAATAAATAGTTGTGGGTAAATATAACTTCTTATTTTTTTCTTTATCTTTATATTTCTTCTCAACTGAAATTCTCTACGTGAGAATTTAAGATTGGTATATTTATTTAGATAATACATTATTTTGAATGATTCTTATTAGAATATTATTATCAACATTATACATTGCTTTATTTAATTTATTTAATTTAAATAATTTTATATCATAAAATAATTTCATTATGTTTTGTTAATTTTATTCTTATAGCAAATCATACACAATTATTTAAAAATCAATAATTTATTGAATCATTAAAAGTAATTTATTTATTAAATACAAAATTTTTAATTAATTAATAATACAAAATATCTTAATAATTTATTTACAACAATTACATAATAATCAAACATAAGTAAAAACAAATTGTCACTACTATTCTTAATCTTTGATTTCAAACACTAGTATAACTATTAACTTCTATAATCTCATTTTTAGTGTTTGTATACCACACTTATAATCACTAATTTTATTCCTATTCGGATTTCCGTTTTTCATTCTTCGTACCCATGCTTATTGAGAAATAAGGTGCGTCTACTGCTGGGTCATAAAGTTGTGAAATAGTTATCTAATGTTTATTGTCGTGCCCTGCTGTGTATATGCAGCCAGTTGATCAAATGGTATCACAAGATACGTTATCTATCAAGCTTCCCCATGAATCTCAAAATGATAATGCCTTACATCCTCCCCTCCACTGGAAGAAGAACATAAATCTTCGGGTTCTGCAAACTCTAACGAGGGGGAACATGCATATCCAAAGCTTGGAAATTTACAACCATGTTATCCAGTGATATATTCTGCTTATTACTCGCCATTTTTTTGATTTTTCCTGGGCTACAGTACCGAGATGACCAAGGAGGAGACTCACGAAATACTCAAGCCAACAACAGTTCACTCAAAAAGTCCAATCTATGTAGATGAGTAGGTCGGCATGTCAAAACTGAGTTTAGGAGAATCAATTGGAAATGCCAATCCTTCTTCCCTTTCCTTGAAGTTGTTAAACGATTCATCTAGACAATCTACTTTCCATACAAATTCCAGCTCAAACTCAAGCGGCATAAGTGCTAACAATAGTCCAATTCATGCTTAAACGGCATGGATTGGACTCTTTTGCAGTTGCGTTGGTTGAGATTTTGCGTTAAGCTCGATGGGTTTTCGCAGGTCGCCATTTGTATGTATGATTAGGTAATGTTCATTCTAGCTTAGGTTCACTTATGTATTCATAAGTTGGAATAATCCTTAATAATCAATCTTCTTTGTAAGGTTTTGTTTTAATCACTTTGTTCCTAGAATCGTGCAGTCTAGTAAATTGTCTTAAATTTTAGTTTAATCTGACATTTTATGTCCAACTACTAGTTGTTTTGATAATACTTCCTCGATTTCGAGGATAAAAAAAGTAAGCCTCTACATTCGATGAAAAATAATATAGATCTGCTAGTTGTCCTAATATTAAAAGGATTTGGACTCGATCAGTTCATTGATGAGAAGGTCTCACCGACACTGAAATTTCAACTGAGTTCCTCCTCTCACGATGAAAGTTTTCCAGATTTTGCGTTAACCACCGAATCAGTTGTTTAGAACAAACAAGACCAGATCATCTTGGGGTGGCTTCGATCTTCCATTTCTGAATCAATTCTCAGTCAACTCGTCAACTGTGAGTCATCACTTGAACTATGGAAATCAATTGAGGTCATGTACTTATCTCAGTCTCGAGCAAGAATTGTTCAATTCAAGGTCCACTTACAAACCACTAAGAAGGGCTCCATGAGTATCGCTGAATATGTAAATAAGATCAAAGGTTTTGCTGATAATATTAACTTAATCGGTTCTATAGTTATAGATGAGGACATTACAATGTACGTGTTGGTTGGGCTTGGTGTTGAATACGATCCAGTGGTAGCTAATATTAGTGTATCACAATAAAGGTTGACAGATTTAGTTTAAATGAAGTATATGCAATGTTGTTGAACCAAGAAACTCACTTAGAGCAGTACTATGTGGTGACCAATATTGACATGCAAAATCCCTCTGCAAACATAGTTATGACTGGAAATCAAAGAGATAAGGTTCCAGATACAATCAAAACTATGAAGCTCAATTCAATCCTAATCAAAATCGAGGAGCAAGCAGGAACAATAAAGGTCACAACAGAGGATTAAGAGGAAGAGGTCGTGGCAATAACAAACCTATATGTCATGTTTATGGTAAAGCTGGGGATACTGCAGCAATTTGTTATTATCCGTACGACTTGTCTTATCAAGGACACCTTCAACAGCAGCAACAAGCTTAACAATACGAAGCTTTCCAAAAACAGTCCAACCAACCTTCTCAAATGGAAGCAATAATTGCTACTCCCCAATCTGTGACATATCCAAATTGGTCTGGACAGTGGAGCAACAGATCATGTCACCAACAGTGTCGATAACCTATAGATCAACAAAAATGAATTCTCAGGAGGTAAGGGCCTCATTATAGGTAATGGACAGTAATTGCATATTACACACTCGGATTCTTGTTCTTTACCAACATCTAATTCTCATCTAAAATTAAGCCATATCCTTCGTGTGCCTAAAATAACTAAGAATTTGCTAAGTGTTCACAGACTCACTAACGATAATCCTGTCTTTGTTGAATTTCGTAAGGATCTATGTTTTGTGAAGGAGAAGAGATTGGGGAAGGTGTTTCTTCAAGGTTCAACTAAAGATGGGTTATATTGTCTACCTCAAGCTAACGTTTCATCTGCAGAGACCTCCATTTCCTCAAACCTTCATTCACGTGATTCCTCTTTTTCTCCAAACACCGACATATCTAGCTTAAACAAATTTGGTATGATCAAAATCTGGCATACAAAACTTGGTCACCCGAGAGAGTCTATTGTAAAGTCTATGTTGAGATTCTGCCATATACCTTAAACAAAACAACTTCACCTTTGTAACTTATACATGCAGATCTATGGGTCCTGCACCCATGGCATCAAAGCAAGGTTTCATTTATTATTTGGAAATTTTGAATGATTTCTCGAGATATAGTTGGATTTTCCTTTTAAAAAATAAATTCCAAGCCTGCGAATTTTTTACACATTTCAAAACAATGGTAAAAAAGTAGTTTGACAAACCTATCAAATGTGTTCAAACAGATTGTGGAGGTGAATTCAGAATACTAGAACCTTTTCTTTCCTTTCTTGGCATTTTATTTGAACACCCTTGTCCCCACACTCACTAATAGAATGGGAGAGTGGAAAGGAAGCACAAAGATCTTGTCAAAAATGGTTGAACTCTATTAGCACACACCATTTTATAAATTGTTTGGTCATCATCTAGATTATAGCCTTTTAAAAACATTTGGTTGTGCTTTCTTTCTCACCTTCGACCTTATAATAGACATAAATTTGCCTTTCATACCTGTAAATGCATCTTTCTTAGCTATTGCACAACTCATAAAGGACTTAAATGTTTGGATTCATATGGGAAAATCTACATATATCGAAATGTTACCTTTAATGACTTGGATTTTCCTTTTACCTATGATTCTTCTTTCAATAAAACCTTAACCAAAACTCTGTCTGTCGCTCTTAACTTCACTACCAGCTTGCAAGTACTCAGACAATATGACCCATCTACAGTTGTACCAAAGAGAGGTATCGATTTTGCTCTTCATCCTTCATCAAATAATAATGATCTTCCATTCTCTACCATGGCTACTAATTTTACACCCACCACTAACTCTCCTCCATCACCCTCCAAACCAGCCTCTGATCCCACTCTCCCTGTATTGTTCCCATGTTCTCAACATCTTCTAAACGCACAGAACACCCCCCATTAGCTATTCCTACCCATCATATGATTACATGCAGTAAGGCTGGTATCTTTAAACCAAAAGCATATCTCTTCACTTCATCTCCACCAAAAGAATTAGAGCCAAATAGTGTAAACCAAGGGCTGAATATCCCTCAGTGGCCTCATGCTCTTGAGGCCAAATACCAAGCTCTCCTAGCCAAGTCCACTTGGGAACTGGTTCCTCATCGGCCATATATGAAACTTGCTGCAAATAAATGGATCTTCAAACTCAAATACAGGTCAGATGGCTCTATTGAATGAGATAAAGCCCGCTTAGTGGCTAAGGGTTTTACTCAAACCCATAGTGTAGACTTCACAGAGACCTTTAGTCCGTAATTAAGCCTGCCATAGTTCGCACTGTCCTAAGCTTAGTTGTTGCTCAAAATTGGGATGGCAAGCTCCATTGACTGTGTCCATGGTAGCACTGGATCTGGAGCAGCGATTCCTGGCGTGATTGATTCTTTGATCTTATCGAGTGGAGATCATGCTGGTATGTCACTCACTAACATCCACTTCACTAGCATGTGTTTTTTAGGTTGGAGTAAAACCATAAAGATGGCTCTAAGTGCTAAGATGAAATTATTTATTATGGATGGCTCAAGTGTTAAACCAGATTTTGATGATCCTGATTATCAAAGGTGGATTAGATGTGACTATATGGTCACTTGTTGGATTTTGAACTCGATGATTTCGGAGCTTTCAGAATCATTTCTATATGCTCAATCTGCTGAGCAACTGTGGAAAGAAATTAATGAAAGGTACGGTCAAAGCAATGGTCCTTTGATATATCTGTTAAGTCAAAATGACTTCACGTCTAATAATTTTGATGACATTGAAATAATAATAATATTAGAAATAATATGTGTGTTAAGTGTGAAGGAAAGTGAGACGGAGAAAGAAAGTAAGGCGGAAGCAAAAGTGAGACGAAAGAAAGTAAGACTAAGTGGAAGCAGAAGTGAGACGAAAGAAAGTAAGACGAAGCGGAATCAGAAGTGAGACGAAAGAAAGTAAGACGAAGCGGAAGCAGAAGTGAGACAATATAAAGTAAGATGAAGTGGAAGCAGAAGTGAGACGAAAGAAAGTAAGACGAAGCGGAAGCATAAGTGAGACGAAAGAAAGTAAGACGAAGCGGAAGCAGAAGTGAGACGAAAGAAACTAACACGAAGTGGAAGTGAAAGTGAGACGAAAGAAACTAAGACGAAGCGGAAACAAACTAAGACGGAAGCAATACGAAGACGAAGACCCGATACTACGTCGAACGGTTAATTAATTTGAGTTAGTTACAGAATTCAATTGAATAATTGTTTCTTCAAAGATCAAGAAACAAGAAGAAAGAAGCAGTTATCAAGAAGCAGTTGAAGACGAAGGCTATAAATACAAGTCAGAGTCGAAGACTGAAACAGTTAGTGATTTTAAAGTTAACGAAAAAGCTTAGCGATTTAAGATAGCGATCTTAAGTATTCATTGTTCGAAACACCAGAGCTATCATTACTGTAATAAAGCTCGCAATATCTTTCTGTAAGAAAGAAGAAAAGCTGAGTGCCTAAAGAGGCTAAGTGAGAAAAACAATACTTAGTGTAAGAGACCTGAAGAGGCTCTGTGAAAAAGAATATTTGTACATTTAAGAAGAATAGTGAAATCTTAGAAAGGATTCTGAGGACTGAACGTAGCCCACGGTTTGGGGTGAACTAGGATAAAATCGTTGTGTCAACCTCTCTACTCTCTAACTCTTGACTTTCAATTCCTATTGTTCTATACAAGTATATAGAAGTTAACTGGAATATATTATGATATTCACTTAATAACTTTGAAAAAGCAAGTTTTCAAAGAAATATATAAGGGGATTGTATTCATAAAAAAGGATACACAATTTAACCCCCCCTTTTTTTGCAACTTATATATTGTCTATATTAACGCGTGATTTACTTCAATTGGTATCAGAGCTCGGTGTCCAAGAACCATCGTTACAAAGATAAATAATACTCGATTATCTTTCTAAAATTATGATTATTTGTTTGGAGATTGTTAAGTCAAAATGACTTCAGGTCTAATAATTTTGATGACATTCAAATAATAATAATATTAGAAATAATATGTGTGTTAAGTGTGAAGGAAAGTGAGACGGAGAAAGAAAGTGAGACGAAGTGGAAGCAAAAGTGAGAGGAAAGAAAGTAAGACGAAGCGGAAGCGAAAGTGAGATGAAAGAAAGTAAGACGAAGCGGAAGCGGAAGTGAGACGAAAGAAAGTAAGACGAAGCAGAAGCAGAAGTGAGACGAAAGAAAGTAAGATGAAGCGGAAGTGAGACGAAATAAAGTAAGACGAAGCAGAAGCAGAAGTGAGACGAAAGAAAGTCAGACGAAGCGGAAGCGGAAGTGAGACGAAATAAAGTAAGACAAAGCAGAAGCAGAAGTGAGACGAAAGAAAGTAATGCAAAGCAGAAACAAAAGTGAGACGAAAGAAAGTAAGACGAAGTGGAAGCAGAAGTGAGACCAAAAAAAGTAAGACGAAGTGGAAGCAGATGTGAGACGAAAGAAAGTAAGACGAAGCGGAAGCGAAAGTAAGACGAAAGAAACTAAGACGAAGCGGAAGCAAACTAAGACGAAGACTCGATACTACGTCGAACGGTTAATTAGTTTGAGTTAGTTGCAGAACTCAACTGAATAACTGTTTCTTCAAAGATCAAGAAACAAGAAGAAAGAAGCGATTATCAAGAAGCAGTTGAAGACGAAGGCTATAAATACAAGTCGGAGTCAAAGACTGAAAAAGTTAGTGATTTTAAAGTTAGCGAAAAAGCTTAACGATTTAAGATAGTGATCTTAAGTAGTCATTGTGCGAAACACTAAAGCTTTCATTACTGTAACAAAGCTAGCAATATCTTTCTGTAAGAAAGAAGAAAAGTTGAGAGCCTGAAGAGGCTAAGTGAAAAAAACAATACTTGGTGTAAGAGACCTGGAGAGGCTCTGTGAAAAAGAATACTTGTACATTTGAGAAGAATAGTGAAATCTCAGAAAGGATTTTGAGGACTGAACGTAGCCCACAGTTTGGGGTGAACCAGGATAAAATCGTTGTGTCAACCTCTCTACTCTCTAACTATTGACTTTTAATTCCTATTGTTCTATACAAGTATATAGAAGTTAATTGCAATACATTCTGATATTCACTTAATAACTTTGAAAAAGCAAGTTTTTAAAGAAATATATAAGGGGATTGTATTCATCAAAAAGGATACACACTTCAACCCCCCCTTCTTGTGCAACTTGTATATTGTCTATATTAATGCGTAATTTACTTCAATATCAACTTAAGCATACATTAAGCCAAACAACTTAGGGAAGCATGTCTGTGACTGTTTATTTTAGTAAACTCAAGAGACGCTGGGATGAGTTAAATAGTCTGATCGGTATTATTATGTGTAAATGTGATTGTAGTTATGGAGTTGTGGAGTTACTCAAAAGTTTATTGAAATGGGCAGTAGGTCCAAGCTTATGCAATTTTTACTGAAGTTCAATGATGAGTATGAAGGAATAAGGAATCAGATGTTATCAAAGGATCCATAACCTTCATTTAACCGAGCTTATTATTTGATACAACAAATTGAAAAACAAAAGGAAGTTGCCAGTCAGGTTGCAGATCCTGTTGCATTTTCAGCCAATAATGAAGGTACTAAAGGTTCTGGTGTAGTTTTAAAAGGATATAAGAAGAATGGTAGAAGATTCTGTAATCATTGTAAGCAGGAAGGACATTTATTTGAGAGCTGCTTTGAAAGGATAGGATATCCAGATTGGTACAAAGAGAAAAGAGGAAAGAAACATGGTCAGATGGCTGCTTAAGTCAGCATTGCTGATCCTGGCAATGAGAATGAACAAGATAATCCACTGGATATGAACAGTGAGGATGGGAATCAAGTGAATCAGTAGATGATTACTTAGATGTATCAGGAAATGATGAAGATACTTAAAGGAAAGGTTACTATCCCACAAGAGGCATCTGGTGCAAGAATGAACTATGTAGGTATTGTTCTTAACCAATCAGCTTTTTCTTGTCTGCACGATGATAGTATGCATGGGTAAATGGATTGTAGATACAGGATCCTTGGACCAGATGACCCCATCTATCCATCTTTTCTCTTGTACCAAATCACTTTCTCAGCCAACATTAATTACTTTACCATATGGTTCAACCATAAATGTTACAATGGTTGGTTCAATTCCTGTAACTCCCACTTTAACCCTGCATAATGTACTATATGTACATGAGTTTAGATATAATCTCCTCTCTGTTGTTAAGTTGCTCAAATATGAAAAACCTAAAGCACATTTTCATGTATCTTACTGTACCTTTCGGGACCCTACCACTAGTAAAATTGTTGCTATTGGCAAAGGCATAAAAGCATTATACTACCTTGTGGTTGATCCTCATGACACTTCTGTAGAACATCCTGTCAATTTTTCTAGAGTTCATCTGATACGAATAATTCTTTAGTTGATGTTAGGCATTCATGTCTTGCCACTCAAAATAATGTAGACTTGCATACTTTTCATGTGAGATTGGGGCACTCTTTAGCCTCTAAACTTTCCCATGTAGCTGAATGTACATAGTTTGATATCAATAAACTCTTTTGTGACACTTGCAAAATGGCTAAATCTTATATAATTCCTTTTCAAAGGAGCACACATACTTCTTCCATTATTTTTGAGCTTATTCATATTGATCTTTAGGGACCGTATAGAGATTGTAATCTTGATGGTTTAAGATATTTCCTTACTATGATAGATGATTTTTCTCATACCACTTGGACCTATCTTTTGCAAAGTAAGTAGCAAGTTAGCAATACATTTATTTCTTTTGTGAAATATATACAAAACAATTTCTCCAAAACATCTAAGTATGTGAGGACTAATAATGGTTCTGAGTTTATTAACTCACAATGTGGCCAGTTTATGAGAGATACTGGGATTATTCACTAGAAATCAATAACCTATACCCCACAACAAAATGGCATAGTTGAGAGAAAGCATAGGCATTTGCTTGACACAACTAGATCTCTCAAAATCCATGCCAATTTACGTAACCACTTTTAGGGAGAATGTCTTTTATCAGCCACTATCTCATTAGCAAAATGTCGACACCCATTTTGAGCTGGAAGTGTCCTCATGAAATATTATTTCACTCAAAATCTGATTATACTCATTTAAGAACTATAGGTTGTCTTTGTTATGCTGCTAAGGTGGGTCCAAAGAGTGACAAATTCAAGCCTAGAGCTCATAAATATGTGCTCATAGGATATCCTCCTGCACAAAGCATTATAGCTCTTTAATCTTGAGATTCAATGCATATTATTGACCAGAGATGTTACTTTTTGTGAGAAAGTGTTTCCTTTCAAACATTCTTCATCTTTTCATGATATGTCTTATTCTAAGGGTCATCCAGTTAATATTTCTTCACCTATCCATACTATATCTCCTTCTTTAAATGGTCTTCCCACAGATTCTACAGATGATACTTTACTTGTGAGTGTACCTAATCCTCCTATTCATTCTCCTACTCATGCTCCTGTAAATTCTACTTCTTCAACTCCCATAAATGATTCTTCCCGTGCTCATCCACAAATTCTGAGAAAATCTCAAAGAAACAAAAAACAACCACATTGGTTACAAGACTTTGTTCTACATGCCCATGCCAACAGTGTGACTTCTTCCTTAACTTCACAAGCCTTTTCTATGTATCATCCTCTCTTTTCTTCTAAAGATTTCCAACACTTACCTCATGATTATGTGGTCTCAGTGGCTAATGTGTTTAGTACTCATGAACTTGCTAACTTTCTTGCTGCTAGTCAGGATAAGCTATGGGTGGAGGCCATGGAGGCAGAGCTTAATGCTTTATAGAGGAATAATACTTGAGAACTAACCACTTTACCTGCAGGACATAAAGTTATTTCCTCTAAATGGGTTTATAAGATCAAATACAATCTAGATGGAACCGTCAAGAGGTACAAGGCTAGGCTAGTCATCAAGGGTTTTGATCTGAAGGAGGGTAAGAATTATAAGCATACTTTTTATCCTATGGCTAAGCTTGCTACTGTTAGAGTTGCAATTGCATTAGCCACTGCTCGAACTTGGCCTTGACATCAAGTTGATATTAACAATACTTTCTTGTATGGCCATATTGATGAGCAGATATATACGATCCCTCCTGATAGGTATCATGCTACCAAACCTAGTCAGGTTTGTCGATTAATGAAGTCTTTGTATGGCCTTTAACAAACCTCAAGACAGTGGAATAAAGAAGTTACTAAGTTTTCAATCCACTAATGATTACTCCTTGTTTGTCAAAAAGGCAGGAGATAAGTCCACGGCTACACTCTTATATGTTGATGATATTTTAATTACTGATAATGATGATTCTGACATTGCTAATTTGAAGACGACTTTGTATATTAAGTTCATCATTAAGGACATGGGACTTCCACGATATTTCTTGGGTATTGAGCTGCATAGAAATGAGCAGGGAACTTATTTGCATAAGAAGAAATATATTATGGATATATTAACTAAAGTTGGTCTTATTGGAGCTAAGCCTTGCTTTACTCCTCTTCCTCGACATACCAAGTTGTCACTTACAGAGGGAGAACCTCTAGAACATCCAAAAACTTATAGGAAAGTTGTTGGCACGTTGTTATATTTGACAATGACTAGGCCGGATATTTCTTATGCAGTGTAGCAATTGAGTCAATTCTTATTTGCTCCTAAGCTTCCTCATATGCAGGCTGTTACTCATGTGCTCAAGTATTTGAAAGATTTCATTTATGAAGGATTGTTTTATCCTGTGCAGTCACAACTTAAGTTAATTGCATTTTTTGATGTAGATTGGGCTTCTTGCTTGATGTCTCGTAGATCGCTTACTGGTTACTATACCTTCTTAGGGCATGCCCTAGTATCTTAGAAGACAAAGAAGCAATCTACCATTTCTAAGTCATCTGCTAAAGCTGAATATCGTAGTATGGCTGCTACAACCAGTGAGTTGATTTGGTTGTCCTATTTGCTAAAGGATTTATTCATTCCAGTTCAGGTTCTAGTTACTTTATTTTGTGATAATAAGGTTGCTTAACAAATTGCAGCTAATCCATGTTTTCATGAGAGATCAAAACATTTAGACATTGATTATCACTTTACTCAAGAGAAAATACAAGACTTTCTACAAACTGCATATATCCCTTCAAAACTGCAATTGGCTGACCTTATGACCAAGTCTCTTGGTCACGCTTCACACTTGATGTTATCTTCCAAATTGAGTCTCACAATGTTCCCAACTTGAGGGGAGATGTAAAGACTACTGTACTGAGTTGAGAGAGAGCTGCGTTATTATTTAACTGAATTAAAGTTAATTAGTTAATTTCTTTACTGCTTATTTGTATAAAAACTTCTTGTACACTTCATAATCAATTAATTAGAATATTTTTTCTCCCCAACTTTACCTTTAGTTTTTTTTATCTCTCATTTATCTCTCGATTCTTAAAAAAATTTGAAGCCTTAAGGATATCTGCCTCACTCGGAAAGAAAAGTCAGGATGATTTAAGAAGCGACTCAACCTTGTGTAGACCAGGGTTTACGCAAACATGGAAATGTGGCCGAATCTTACTGGTTTCTGTTGTGGGTATTATTGTAAATTACTCGACTAAAAATAGGAGAATTATACTACCCTAATTTTGCACATTTGAGAAATCTCAAAGAAAATTTTCTACCAAGAGGCCCCAGCCCTTTCGGTCCCCTCCTCTCTCTCTCTCTCTCTCGTTCTTCTCTCTAGTTCCTCTTCTCTCGATTGTTCTCATTCTTCTTCGCTTTAGATTTACGACGTCCGACATCTGTCGTCTCGCAGCTTCGTTTCCATCTCTGGTAATTTATGTTATGTGTTACCCTCTTTTTAGTTGAGTGCTACATGAATCCTAGCTAATTATAGTTAATTGAGTGATTGATTGTCGTCAAACCCTAATTTTTTTAGTTTGGGTTTAGTTAGGGTTTGATACATGGTTAGTGAATTTATGTCTTCTGGTAAATTGATTTTCGAATATTATTAAGTTTTTGCTCTTTTATCTTTTTCTGGTCGGATGCTTATGTTTATAGCGTAAAACATGATACGAATGAGGATGATGGAATGGGCATGTCTAGAATTAGATTTACCTGTTGTCTCTCACTCTGAAACTTCTACTTATGAATTTTCTTGTGTAGATTTGACATCAAGAGTTTTAGGGCTCAACACTGTACTTCCTTTCTGGAGATTAAGCAATGCCAAAGGTCAAGACAAATCGTGCCAAATACCCAGAGGGATGGGAACTCATTGAGCCCATTCTTCGTGAACTATAAGGAAAGATGAGAGAAGGTTGGCAATCTATCATAGCTTATTGTACTCCATGTCTTTTTCTTTCCTTTTGTTAATATTCTTAACTTTAAAATGCTTTCAATGCTTTTACATTCGTTTGGACAGCTGAGAATGATCCACATGATGGAAAAAGAAAATGTGAAGCCTTATGGCCTATCTTCAAAATAGCTCACCAAAAGAGCCGCTATATTTTCGATCTCTTCCATCAGAGAAAGAAAATATCCAAAGAATTATACGAGTTCTGTTTGAAACAAGGCTATGCAGATCGTAATCTAATTGCTAAGTGGAAAAAGGTCATTATCAACTGTCCTACCTAACCTAGACTTGTAAGTCTTGGTATTCATTTTGTGAATGCAAGCATTTGTGTTCTAATTTGGTTGATTTTGTATGGAATGCAGCCAGGTTACGAATGTCTCTGCTGCTTAAGATGCATGTAACCGCGGGATCATAACTTCACAACAACGTGTGTTTGCCGAGTGCCCAAGAACTTGAGGGAGGAGAAGGTTATAGAGTGTGTACACTTCAGATGTAGAGGTTGTGCAAGCAGTGATCAGTTCACTTCCATTTTGCTTGAACCTCAAGAGAATTTTCTGTCTAAGCACTTGTTCAATAGCGAACTGTTACTATTATAAGGTGGTGTATCATGATTTGGACTCTAATTTCGCTGTGATGTATTAGTGTCTGGGTTATGGAATTAGAATAGATGACTGGAATTTTAAGTTGAGTTAGACTGTCTTGTTTTGTTACTTTTTTGTTAAATGTCAAGTTGTCTCCTGTGATTTACTTCCAACAAAACGCCAAATGGACCAAGAATCCAGTAATATTTATTCAACTTTGCACTTTGCACTTTCCTTTGCCTTTCCAAGTGAGTTCAAACAAGGAGAAATATAACCCATCTAAAGGTTGTTTCAAACACCTATCATTTAAGTCAATATGCAATGCTTTCCTCCCTTTGTCTTCATAACGGAGTAATGTTAAAAAGGCGCACATGATAAGGTACATAGGTGTGTTTGCTACCCTTTTGTCGCTTCTTATCTGTATTATCAACATCAGTTAGTACATAGACAAGACATGATAGAAAAGGAAATGAAATAAACAACATTTGAAAGATGTACAAGGTTGTATGAAACAGGAAAATAAAATAACTCAATTAGCTCTTTTGTTGTTTTCCCCTGTTGCTCCCACCGCCACACTATTCATCCTTTTCCTTTCTGTCGACAACGAAATCACAAAAATGACCGTTTGGCAGAAGATAAGAACAACCAAGGGCGGGTGCCACTAGAGGCACAAATTTAACGACTTGTAGGGATAAAAAGGTAAATTTGTAGTGGCTTTTCTAAGTTTTTATGTTGGTATTCATTTTTTAGGTGCTTTTAATGTTGTCAATTGATGGTTTTGTTGATCGTGGGTTTTTCACTGGTAGGTTTATGATTTTGGATTTTGAAGTAGATCTTTGTGTTGATTTCGAAGAGAGAGAGATAGAGTGAGATGATGGTTTAGGTGCTGAGTACCTTTGTCCATTTTTGACCTTTATATGACCTTTTCAAATCTTTCCGTTCATAAAATATGTTCAAATCTTTGCGTTCATAAAATATGTAGTGTCAGTCAGAATTCTTCAAAATTTCGTATATCAACATGTAAAGACTTTTACAAGGTGAAAAGCTCTTTACTTCACAAGTCTAACAGTAGAATTCAGGCATAATTAGTAGGACAAGTGTTGTCCAACCAATAAATACCCTTGCACCTTTTCCTTTAGGCTTCTTCTGATCTTATTGTTCCCACACATCCAATCTAGTAATAATTGTGTACCATGTTTCTGTAACAATGCATACGGGCAATTTTGAATTAATAGAGGAATCCAAAGAAGATTCCTATATAGCTGAAACAAGTTAGGACAGAAATAAGCAAAACCTTATCGAATTACTCATCAAGTCCGTGTATATCACAGTGGCCTTATCCTTATATGGTTTATCCACTGAAACAAGTTAATTAGAAAACAAATTACACATTTCTTCCCTTTATTTGTAAACTTAGGTGAAGGCAAATATGTGGGTGATAACTTTTTGAGTAGTGGTGAATTGTGGAAATGATCAAGTAATTCAAGTTCATCTAGATGGGATCTCTATAATAGGAAGGTTCATGCTCCATTGTGTTTCATGTACAAGGAACTGTAACCCACAGAGACTTATTCATATAATAAGTCTCTAATCCAATGCCAAATGCCAATACAAGAAGATAACACATCATCACCTAGTTTGGGCAGGTGAATGCATTTCATAGTCCATCTATGAAATGCTCCTGTTTGAGATGAAGTTAAGTTTTTTGTCCAGAATCTATGAATCCTAAACGAATTTGTAAACAGTTAGAAACCGATGCTTTCCCTACTCAAAATAGTGGCATATATGGCAATCGAAAAATGTGTCAAAGACAGAGAGCAGTTTTATAAACAAAGTTACAAAGACAATACGTCAAACTAAGGTTTATCTTAAAAAAAATCTATGCAACTTATCTATGGAATGATCTTTCCTATGAAGGGGAAAAGGCTGGCATAACCAATATGAGGAACAAGTCTTAACTCTGGTCTTTCTAACAACTCCTATAATATTTCTCGGGTTGAATACAGGCCTCCTGTATGTGTTTCTTTCCAGCTTAGACGTACCTGATAATTAAAACCAATATTTAGCATAAGAGAGAGAAATTCAGTGACAAGGTCTTCGTTGATTACAACTTTACAAGGAAGTTGTGCTCTCAGTAGGTGAACCATATTTATCAAGAAATGGTAGGACATTTTAAACATTAAACAAACAACTTTAAACTCTATTCAAGATACTAGCAACATATTAAATAATTCTTGGTTCAGGAGCTAACTATTCAAACAATACTTTATGTGCATCAATACAAATAATATTAACATAGCTGAATTAAAAGGTTCAGTCTATTGTAGCAAGATCAATAACACAAGTAAAGCATACACAAAATCAAATGAAGTTATATTAAAACAAAAAATAGATGCCATATAATCCTGACATCCAATTAATTTGAGGGTTCAAACTCAAAGCAGAGAGATGATGAAGTACAGGCCTACCTTTTCTGTGTGGCTGCCAAAATAAAAATAAGCTTCACATGTAGGATCAAGATGCATCTAGTAAAATTTGAGGTGTGTGTCAGAAATGGACAATCATAAGCTCAATAATAATTGTTCAACTTAATGCAAGAGACTCATCAATGTGTTACTTCTAACTATATGCTGCACTAATCAAATAACATTAAGGATATACACAAAATGAGAATCGACTTGATACAACATGCTTAAGACTGAATAACTTGATTTAAGATTTCAAAGTTTGCGAGTATCTAATCTGTCAAACCGTAATCCTGCATTAAAGAAGATTGGTAAGGATCATCAAGCGAAAATTGATTCTAGCCATTACTAACCACGATAATGAATGCATGCAATTTACAACAAGAAGCATTCAACACCTAAGATCAACATGCCTCTCTTCCTCATTTGGATGTGACGCATATGGATAGTCATCCAGCCTTAAAGAGAGTGTGTAGTAATGAAAGAAACAATGCAAGCATCATTGAGGCTTCTTCATTGATGGAAAGGAAATTCAAAAAATCTTCATGGTGTCGATAATTAAGATATGACCATAGCCATAAATTATCTGAAGTTAGCCGCATATACCTTAAAATGAAAAACTTGTGAAAACAAAAATAGTTTGAGGTTGTTTCCATGAAAACAAAAAACAACAAAAATGGATGTAGAAAAAACCTTAGGATTTAGTTCATGAGTTTTCATATTGTCTCTCCCATGCCAAAAATAGGCACTTATCTCCTTTCTTAGTTCATGGAAATGATAATGAGAAATAAGACAAGGCAACAGGCTAGTCAAGCCTCCACAAATACATCATTTCAAAAAGGGATGCATTACCTTCTGAAGCATTAGAGTATATGCCACCTGCGGTTAACACGTATCCATGTACAACCTCTAACGATCATGAATATTCACATGAGCATCACATGGCCTGAATATCTCCTGGAACTATATTTTCTAAAAGTAGAGAAATGAGCAAACAGTAGTATACCTGACTATTTAGTATATAACTACTGGAACCAAGATTGAAGACGAACAAAAGCCTTATCTAAGAAGGAAATGATATCATTTCTTTCAGAATTACTGAATTTATTTTTCTTTACTCTATTGATTAAATTTGGAAGAGGAGTTTAATTTCGTATGCTTGATGAGCATGTTACTTAAATGGTTCATATGGAAGCTATGTAACAAAGAACCAACAGTGATTCGCTTATCCATTATAAATGCCATAATGAATAATGAATGGACTCAAATATTGCAAGCAATTAGATGTAGGATACTTAGGAGCTGTATAACCCAGAAGATATAAAGAATAAGGTCACTCTATGGGTGGTTTTGGACATAGGATTACAACATTTCATGCATTAACAAAGCTTTTGTTGCTCCTTTGGATTCATAACCCTGCTCTTCAGAAATAACTAGGGTATATTTTGGGTCAGTTCAGAATTCATTATTTCTCTTGTGAGATTTTTGTTTTATTTGATATCAGAAATTTCCAACACCATTAAACTTTTCAAAATTCGATCTTGAAATAAAATGGTTAATAAAATAACTTAAAGTAAATCATACCACAGATAGCCAAAACAACGTTGGCAGATTCCTATTAGTTGGATGTTGTAGAACAAATTCCTCCAAATCTTTGTTGCAGTTACATCAGCAAGGTTTTTATAACAAACATATAACATAAGTATTATTGCGCAAACCTCCAAAACCTTATTGCAGTTACATTAGCAAGGTTTTTATAACAAACATATAACATAAGTATTATTGCGCAAACTTACAACTTTAATACCTAAAATTTGCTCACGTGGAACCTAACCATCAATATTCATCAAATCTAACCAATGACCTATGATGTCCAAACATATGCTGATGTTCGAACGCTTGCTCATAGATGCCCCATCAAAATCAGTTAGCCTGATAACTTGCAGTTATCCAACAATCAAAGGTTGAAATTTTGAATACCATCTAGAAATGAATTAGTAAAGAAGACATAGAAGAAAAAAGAAATGGAAAGAGATGCAAGGAAACCAACCAAATCAAGAGTTAATGAAACTTTGAAATCTCATAGTCCTATGAACTTCAAACCCTATGCCTTAAGCATATCCTTGATAGTCAAGAACATTAATTCAAACATTCGCTTGCTTACTTGACATTCTTAATCACTAAAAGATCTTTCATTGCATTCCTACTAGGATA
>JAOTAX010000001.1:24111501-24133686 GCA_025629825.1 Erythroxylum guanchezii
CGTTCGGTGCGACGTTTTGAGAAACGTCACAAAACATGTTCAACGACGTTTGGCTAACATTTGCGACGTTTTTAAAATGTCGCAAATTGGGTCTTTTTCTTGTAATGGATGATATGGCTTTTGCACCTTATGGTGCTTACTGGAGAGGCATAAGAAAAATCTGCATACTTGAGGTTCTTAGTGCCGGAAAAGTTCAATCGATCAGATTTGTTAGAGAAGAAGAAGTAGTTCGATTGGCTAATCGGGTTGCAGAGTCCTTTCCAGGAACTACCGACCTAAGCAAGTTGCTTTGGCTATATGTAAATGATATCCTCTGCAGAGTTGTACTAGGCAAGACTTACTCTGACGGCGGAGAATATGATCGACACAGTTTCAAAAAGATGCTTGATGATTACCAGGAATTGCTTGGAGGGTTTAGTCTTGGAGACTACTTTCCTTCCTTTGAGTTCGTTCACAACTTTAACAACATGAAATCAAAACTCGACAGCACTTTCAAGCGATTCGACCAGTTTTTTGATGAGGTCATCAGCGAACACTTAAGTCCTGACAGGGAAATGGCGGAGAACAAGGATCTAATGGACGTTTTGCTCGATGTACAGAGCAGTGAATCTGCTGAAACTCCTCTTACAATGGATAACGTTAAAGCCAACATGTTGGTCCGTGTGATTGTCTGCTTTTTATTTGAAAATTCAAACTTACTTATTCATCGACTTTGCTCTAGATAATTTTTTAAAACTCCGTCCAGGTCTTGTTCACTGCTGGAACTGATACAATTTTCATGACACTTGATTGGGTAATGACTGAGCTGATGATGAATCCCAAAATCATGGAAAAAGCAAAAGTTGAAGTTAGGAATGTTGTTGGAGAGAAAAGGTTTGTGCAAGAGAGTGATCTTGATCATATGCACTATATGAAAGCTATTATCAAAGAGGTCCTTCGATTACACCCTCCTGCTCCAGTTTCAGTTCCTAGAGAATCCCTGGAAGATGTTACAATGGAAGGGTACAAAATTCCAGCTAAGACAAGGATTTATGTCAATGTTTACGCCATAGCGAGAGACCCAACAGTCTGGGAAAATCCTGATAAATTTGATCCAGAAAGATATATGGGCAGTAGCATCGACTATAAAGGTGAGGACTTTGAGCTGCTACCATTTGGAGCTGGTAGAAGAATCTGTCCAGGAATAACTTTTGCAGCTGCTGCTGTAGAGCTTCCTTTTGCTCAACTACTCCATAGCTTTGATTGGGAGCTCCCTCCTAGTGTCACGCCTGAGGACATTGACAATACAGAAGCTTTCGGGATCAGTTCGCACAGGATAGTACCACTACATGTGATGTCCAGACCACGCTTTGGGTGAAGACAGGATTTTTAAGACCTTTATGTCCATTGGGATCCTTAGTAACTCCCTTTGAGATGGAAGGTCGCTTGAAATGTTCTATTAATAATAACTAGTCCTCGTTTCGATGATTGATAATTTTTTTAGTCTCTATCTCCATCTTGCAGGTCATGTTCGATGCTGGAACTGATACAACTTTTCTCAAATTGATAAGAGGAAGACATATGTAGGATGATGATAGAATAAAATGGCCAGAATGAATTCCTTCCGTTAACGTGAGTGTCTAATTTATACACATACAATGGCCACTAACTACACTATCTATGGCATAATTCTAGCTAATTACATGGAACAGGAATAATCAAAAATAGGCAAAGATAATTACAATACATCAATGTAAATCCTTTCCTAATAGTCCCCCTCAAGTTGGAAAGTGTAAATTTTGAACTCCCAACTTGCCTCTTAAGTACACGAATGGCTCCTACCCCAGTGCTTTTGTGATGACGTCCGCCAGTTGTAACTTCGTCGGAACATAACTAAACTTGACTTGTCCAGCTTGTAATGTCTCACAAACTATGTGGCAGTCTATTTCTACATGCTTTGTACATTCGTGAAAGATAGGATTCGCAGCAATATGCAATGCTGCTTGGTTGTCACAGAATAATGCAGCCGGCTCATCTAGACTCACCTTCAGGTCTCGCAATATATATCTTAGCCAGGTTAACTCCAAGTGATTGAGCCCAAGTTTATCATATAAATTGGTGATACTTTCATGATTTTTATTATACTTTTTGACTCTTAATTCTTGATTTTATGCTTAAAATTGGTCCTTGAGTGTGTGCTTGTATCTTATGCAATTTGATAGTAAAATTGTTACAAATTGACATTAATTGCATTATTTATTTTTCTAAGGACAATTGATAATACAAATTGCTATTTTTGATTGTAGGAGCCTCAAGGAAAAGGGAGTCAATGGGCTGAAATGGAGTCAACATGAGAACGAGAGCTACAGGATGTTCGCCGCGGCGAAACATGAAGAAAAAGCTTGCCGCAGCGTAAATTAATTAATTCTCCATGGTGAAGGATTTAGCAAGCATACACCGCGGTGCAACTTGCTTGTCGCCGCGGCGAACTGTTGGAAACTCGGACTAAATTTAGAAAATTCTCTCACTGTTTGACCGACCCACATCCATTTCATTAAAAACCTACCCAAATAGGTTATAAGGGATCGGTCAATCAGCAGAGAGAAGACACACACATCTCGGCCGACACCCACATGATTCATTCCTCTCACTCTTGACCTTCATTCATCAACTCCATCCTCTTTCCATTGCCAACTTCATCGTCTGCCGCTGCTGCTGCCATGGGTGACATCGGAGCTTTTACGGTTGTGAGGATTTTCGAAGTCATGCTCGGCTAAATCACCATTTCCTCTTGAAGATGTTGCGATGGCTTGAGTTCGATGGGCTTCAAAGGGGAGTTGTTTTACATTGGCAAGTTTAACTACATAGCTGTAAACTTCTAAGTTAGGGATTATGGCCGTGTAGTTAGATTAGCTTGATTAGAGTTTAATCAAGTGTTGAACAATGCTTTGTGTTATGGATTTGCTTATGTAGAACTTTGATGCTTAATATATGAAGTTTCATATATGTCTTTGTGGTGATTGTGTTAATTGTCTTTTATCTGCCTAGTTGTGTTTGATATTGAGATTAAGCTTGATCCATTTTGACCACTTGCATTCGCTCATCCATTAATACACATTAGATGTATTTAACAAGGTTTTGATAAATGGAGTTCATTGATTAAAACCTTGGACTTAAAGAGTTCTTTAAGGTTCTTCATTCAAAAACTTTGTGTTTTTGCTCCCAAAAGATTTGTTTTGAACTGTGATAGTCAAAGCATCATTTTCAAGAGGATTTATCAATTTGATCATTGTTTGAATTTTAATTTTGTTTCCCAACAATCCAAAAGAATACTTTTACATACTTTTCTTTCAATTAGTCAATTTAGTAAAGTTTTTACAAATGACCAAAACCCCCTCCTTTTATCAATTTTAGTTTGCATTTTTGACAATTAGGCTAGCTTTAGATCATTTGCGCTAGGTTCCGATTAAGAGAGACGACCCGAGGTTGCATCCTATATTGCAATCCATGGAATTAAACTTTTGATTTGGCTTCCAAGGGATTAATCTAAAGATCAAAGTAGAGCCGATCAAAAAAATGGCGCAGTTGTCGGGGAACCAAACAATTGGTTTTCTTTAGGTTAGCCATTGTCATTTTCAACTGTCTTTGATAATAGGAATCTTTTCTTTCACATTTCAATTTGGATAGTTTAATTTTCATACTTGTCCATAGTATAGTTTTTAATTTTCCTTTGCATAGCATACATTTAGAAAACACAAACAAAAGCATACTTTCATACTTTGATTTTCCATACTTAGCATTTTTCCACACATACACATCTTCATACATACATTTACATTTCATACACTCGCATCCTTCACATTTCGCCTTTTATTTGATTTTGTGTGCTTATGAGTTAATTTTGTTACAATTCCTTTTCTTTGAATTTGTTTCTCTGCATGCCCCTTAGAACTAGGCTTGCTCCTTTCCAACCTGAAATTGGTAGACGTTTAAGGAAGCTTAGGAAAGAGAGGAAGGAATAAGAGAGAAGAAGGGTAGTTGTGGAAGAGGAGTCGAATCAGCCAACTAGTGAGAGTGAGTCGGGAGAAAGAGTGATCATGGTTGAGAATCCTGCTTTTATGCAAAATCCTAACTTTCATGCGAACCAACCTAGAAACGGAGATCATGGAGGAAATGGTGAGCATGAGAGAGTAGGAGAGAACAATGGGAATCAAAGACGTAGAACTATTAAGGAAGCGACAACTTCTGATGTGAACTATGATCCATTTACTACTGCTTGCCCTAATTTTGATGTTAATTTTAAATTAAAAGGCTTATTTATTAATTCCCTTCCTAAATTTTATGGTATGGTAGGAGAGGATCCATACATGCACCTACAATCCTTATTTATGATATGTCAGAATATGAAGCCAGTGGGAGCGTCATTAGATCAAGTTCTATGGAAGGTTTTTCATTTGTTCCTGGAAGGAAAGGCACGGGAGTGGTATATAAGCCTTCCAAGACACGTGGCAAATGCCTATCGTAGCTGGGCCAATTTGAGGAAGGCTTTCTTGAAAAAGTATTTTCCAGCTTCCAGGACTTCGTCCATGAGGAAGGAGATTTATTCAGCAAGGCAAGATTATGATGAGTCACTTTATGATTATTGGAATCACTTCCAAGACCTACTGTCCATATGCCCCTATCACCAGATACATGATGAGCAGCTAGTCCAATACTTTTATGATGGGTTGAAAATTCAAGAGAAAGGTATGTTGGATGCGGCATCGGGAGGATCCTTGATTGATCTCATGGCTTCAGAAGCATGGGATTTGATAAACAAGATGGCTTTGAATGATCAACAGTATAATGTGAGAGATTCTAGAGGAGGGCATGAACTAGGAGCTTCAACAGCTCAAGCTAAGAGAATCGAAAGTTTGGTGTCGAAGGTGGACTCCTTGGAAAATAGGATCACAGCACAATTATCTTTCATAACTACTGAATTGAAGAACCTGAATGTGCAGCGCCCATCATCTTTAATGGATCTTACCGCACCTAGTTGTGATACTTGTGGGTCGATTATGCACATATCAAGTGTATGCCCAGGACGGTATGAAGAGGTGTCCGCAGTGTATCCAGGGAGGAAAAACTTGAAATGGGACCCATACTCCAACACTTACAATGAAGGCTAGAAGGCTAATCCCAGATTTAGTTGGAGAAATGAAGAGGGTAGAGCTTCGAGTAGATTTCAACAAGGAGGAGGAGATGGAACTTCTACTAACCAGTTCCTCAACCAACAACAAGCTCTGACATTCCCAGCAAAGGAGGACACCAATCAACTGCTTCACAACATGATGACTTTGATGAAGGAGGAAAGGAATTCGAACAACAGACAATTTAATGCAATAGCAAACCTCATTCAGCAGGATTCCTCTAAAACCGCTGCTCAATTCAATGCTTTGGAGAAGAGAATGGAGCAATTGGAAACAAACGTAGAAAATATCAACTCATATGTGACCCAATTATCCAACAATTTGAGCGAGAACCAAGCGAGAAGCAGTGGAATAATTCCTTCTAACACGGTGATTAATCCAAAAAGCCTTAACGTAATTGCTCTCCGAAGAGGGAAACAAGTGAGGTTTGATAATCAAGAAGAGGAAGCATGTGATGAGGAGATTGAGAGTGAAGAAGCACCTCCACTAAAGGAAAGAATCAAGAAATTTGAGAGTGTCAAGGAAGAGACCTTATTGACAGAAAGGAAGTCCGCATCCAAGGATAAAGAAGCTAGTTTAGAAAGTTCCAAGAACAAAGCTGAGCATGAGGAATCAAGCAAGCATAAAGCCAAAGGTAAGGAGGTAAATCTTCAAGGCCTTCCTTTCCCAAATTCATATTTAATGAGCAAACGCACGACTAAAATTATGCATGAAAAGGATATAATTGATCTATTTGAAAAAGTAGAAGTCAATGTTCCCTTGCTTGATTTAGTGAAAAGAGTTCCAGCCTATGCTAAATACCTTAAAGACTTGTGCACAAACAAGAGGAAGTTTAAGCCTAATGAGAGAGTCCAAGTGAGCTCGAATGTGTCAGCCTTGTTTAAACCTCAAATACCTGTGAAATGTCAAGACCCTGGATCTTTCACCATTCCATGCACTCTAAGGAAACTAACTATAGGAAGAGCTTTGTTAGATCTGGGAGCCGCAATTAATGTGATGCCAAAGTCTGTCTATCAATCATTAGGGGTAAAGAGTCTGAAACCCACATCTATTGTGTTACAATTAGATGATAGATCATTTAGGCATCTAGTGGGCATTATTGAAGACATCTTGGTCCAAGTAAAAGGTTTGGTATTTCCTGCTGATTTTTATGTACTTGATATGTCTTCTGAAATTGTGCAGGATACTTCTTTAATTCTCGGGCGACCCTTCTTGAGGACAGCTAGTACCATGATCAACATGAAAGAAGGTAAGATCACCATAGAGGTAGGCAATCAATAGGCGAGCTTTAATATTTATGAAGCTATGAAGCACCCCCATGAAGACTATTCGCTCCTAGGAGTAAATATGCTTGATGTTGTTTTTGATGATGCATGCCTTGGAATTGACTTGCAAGAGAATTCCTTCGATCCTGATTTATATTCACTTGAACTTGGGGAAAGGTCTCCTGTTAATATTCCAGGTCATTCAAACTTCACAAAAACTGATGTTGATGTGGAAATAGCTGAAGGTACTATACCTTATTGCCAATGCTTTATTGAAGAAAAATAGGAAGGTTCATCTCAGGTCACTTCCGCACCGGATCGCCAGGAATTGGGCTCTACGTTAGGGGAAAAAGGGAGTGATCTCTTCTCTCTTGAACTTTATAAATTGTTTCCTTCTATTGTACAACCTCCTGTGCTTGAATTAAGACCTTTACCCACTACATTGAAGTATGCCTTTCTTGAATCTAATGAGCGATTACCTGTCATAATTGCCAATACCTTGTCTGACGTTGAGGAAGAGAAACTCCTAAATGTTTAGAGGGAACATAAGAGGGCCATAGGATGGACTTTGGCAGATATACCTGGAATTTGCCCTGCTATTTGCACACATAGGATCTTATTGAATGAGGGTTCCAAGTCAGTAAGGCAACTTTAGAGAAGACTAAACCCACTGATCTTAGACGTTGTTAAGAAGGAAATTACCAAATTGTTGAGTGCTGGGATAATATATCCTATTTCTGATACTGAGTGGGTTAGTCCAATACACGTAGTGCCGAAAAAGAGTATGATCACTGTGGTAAAAAAGGACAGGGATGAACTTATTCCCACTAAAGTGCAGAATTCATGGCGGGTATGTATAGATTATAGACGATTGAATGATGCCACACAAAAAGACCATTTCCCCTTTGCCTTTTATTGACCAGATGCTTGAAAGGCTAGCTGGCAAATCACATTACTATTTTTTGGAGGATTTCTCGGGGTATTTTTAAGTACCTATTGCACCAGAGGACCAAGATAAAACTACCTTTACATGTCCTTTTAACACCTTTGCATATCGAAGGATGCCTTTTGTTTTATGTAATGCTCCAGGAACTTTTCAATGATGTGTGATGGCTATTTTCTGTGAATTTTTAGAAGAGTGCATGGAAGTTTTCATGGCTGATTTCACAGTTTATAGTGATTCTTTTGATACGTGTCTCTTTAGCCTTGCAAAAGTTTTAAGTGTTAAGTCATTTAATTTCTAGAAAGGGGATTGAAGTTGATAAAGCTAAAATTGAGATCATATCTTCTTTGCCTTATCCTGCCTGTGTTCAAGATATCAGATCATTCTTAGGTCATACAGGATTTTATAGGCGGGTCATAAAAGATTTTAGCAAAATTGCATTACATCTCTCTAAGCTTTTGCAAAAAGATGAAAATTTTGAGTTTGATGATTCTTGCAAAAATGCCTTTGACACATTAAAATCAAAACTCATTTCTCCACCAATTTTGTTTGCTCTTGATTGGAACTTACCTTTTAAACTTTCATGTGGCGCTTCTAATTGTGTTGTAGGGGCCATGTTGGGCCAATGAGAGGAGAAATTGGCAATAGTTATCGCTTATGCCTCAAAAACACTAGATCCAGCTCAAACCAACTATACAACAACTGAGAAAGAGCTGTTTGCAGTAGTCTTTGCTTTAGAAAATTTAGACAATATCTGCTAAATTCACATGTAATTTTACTGATCATGCAGCTATTCAATATCTCCTAAAGAAACCACAGTTAAAGCCTAGATTGATACGGTGGATATTGCTTCTCCAAGAGTTTGATATTGAGATAAAGGATCGAGCTGGCGCGACGAATCATGTAGCTAACCATTTGAGCAGGCTACCCGATGACACACAGGGAGTAGACTCTTCTGAGCTGACTTGCGATTCTTTTCCCGATTTAGTTCTATGTGCCTTAGTTTTCAAAGAACCCTGGTATGCACATATTGTCAATTACCTTATGACTAGACTAACTCCTCCTTTTATGTCACAGGTGCAAGTTCAAAAGTTGAAAAATGAAGCTCGGCATTACATCTGGGATGACCCTCACCTTTGGAGATTGTGTAGTGACCAAGTAATCCAAAAATGCGTGTTTAATGAAGAATTTGATACTATAATTTCAGTTTGTCATTCTATGGTTTGTGGTGGGCATTTTAGCGCTAGGAGAACATCTCGGAAAATTTTGGATTCTGGTTTTTACTGGCCTACCCTGTTTAAGGATTCATTTAATTTTTGTCAAGCATGCGATAAATGTCAACGTTTTGGAGGGTTAGGAAAGGGACATGAAATGCCGTAATAACCTCTTTTATTTTGCGAAATCTTTGACGTGTAGGGAATTGACTTCATGGGTCCCTTTCCCCCATCTTTTGGCCTTGTGTATATCCTCTTAGCTTTTGACTATGTATCCAAATGGATAGAGGTTGTCCCTACTAGAAAAGACGACGCGCAAGTAGTGTACAAGTTCCTTAAGTCCAACATCTTTTGTTGATTTGGGATTCCTAAAGTTGTGGTTAGTGATAGAGGGACCCATTTTTGTAATAGAGTCATTGGTAACTTATTTTCCAAGTTTGGAGTTACTCATAAAATCTCCACTTCTTACCACCCACAAACCAAAGGTCAAGCTGAAGTTTCAAATAGAGAGGTAAAGCACATCTTGGAGAAAATAATCAAGCCATCCAAAAAGAATTGGAGCCTTTACCTAGAAGAAGTACTATGGGCCTATCGCATCGCTTATAAGTCCCTAATAGGCATGTCCCTTTACTGATTGATCTACGAAAAGGCGTGTCATTTGCCTGTGGAGTTGGAGCATAATGCTTATTGGGCAGTTAAATAATACTACATAGACTTGGAATCTTCTGGTTTGGAAAGGAAACTCCAATTGTAAGAACTAAACGAGTTATGGCTCGAGGCATATGAAAATTCTCGCCTCTACAAGGAGAAGACAAAGCTGATATATGACAAGATTCTTCAAAGGAAGAGTTTCAAGGAAGGGGACAAGGTCCTGTTATACAACCCTCGTTTCACCTTTAAATATGGAAAATTCAATACTCATTGGGATGGGCCATATGTGGTAACTAAAGTACACAGTTTTGGTATGGTCGAGCTTTTACATGAAGAAACTGGAGCCAAACTCAAAGTCAATGGCCACCTACTAAAGCTTTACCATGAGAACCAAAAGCCTCCATGAATATCAGGATCTTTCTCTCCCTCACTTGTTTATTTACTCTAGGCCTGTAACTAGTGATGCAATCTTTAATGTTTTGCTTTCCTAAACAAGTGTGAGGGAGAAATCTCCCCAGTAGGAATATAGTTGTGTTTTTACTTTCGTAGTAGTTTTACATTTCAATAGCGTTCCCTATATCTCTTTTTGCCCTGTTATTCTTGTAGTTCTTCAAGTTTTGCTTCTTTTTGATTGAGGACAATGTGTTGATTAAGTGTGGGGGAGCTTTTCCTATTTTGTTACTTTTGTTGTGCTCATTTTTGACAATTTATATATTGGTGTTAGTCATTCATGCATAATGTTACAAATTTTTTAACTTAGTGATTGTGAAACTCAGTTCTGCTGCTTTTTGACACGACCAACTGTTCGTTGGTTTTGCCACGGCATCACACCCTTTGCAGAAATGATTTTTGTTGACAATTTTGGTCTCAATTCAAACTTCTTCCACACTCGACTCTTGTAACTCTTGTTTCTCGAAGTATTATAAGTGTCAAAGTGATACTCAAGTTTTTGAACAATACCTCCCATTCTTTTAATGATAGTCAGTATTGGCTAATTTTACTTTCGATGTTTTCAACACAAAGTAAATGAAGGTATGCTAACAAAGTAGCACTTTAAGTTTTTGAGACTTGAGATTGTTTATTGAAATATTACCTTTGTTAGAAGGATATTTGGGCCTAATTTTTCTTCAACTCTTGTGTGTATCTGCTTATTTCATATCTCTCTAGAAGTTGTTTTAATTCTTATTCAAAGCTTTATGAACTAGAATTTTGTTAATATGATAGAGGCATTCTTTCTAAACCCTTTGACCCAAACGTAGTCCTACCAACACTTATCCCTTGTTAGCCCCTTGAGCCATTATTTATGAGCACATGGTGTCAATAATTTATTTTACAATTTTCCTAGGTTTTTAATAAAAAAAAGGTGTTCTAAAAAGGAACAGAAAAAGAAGAAAAGAAAAGAAAAGAAAGAAAAAGAATAAGTACAAGTAGCTTCAATTATATATATATATGTATGTGTTAAAAAAAGTGTCAATATTGTTTAACTGTTGACATCTGTTTCACAATTATAGTGCATGTATTCATACTCTTTCTTTCTTCATTCATTCCATTCATTTCATCTAGCCATCCACACATTACAACCCTGAAAGTCCTCTTGATTTTCGAAATTATAGTTCTTGTAGTGGAGAACTAGGACTGTCACAAGCTTATGCTAGAGAATGGCTTAAGCAGATTTAGAGTGAAAAATATCCCCAAAACATAAGTGAGATGAGAGCAAACATTTTACCTTGAGTGAAATCTCTTTTGTTCAATCTTTTGGATTAAATTCTTTCAGTGTTTATTTTCTTAGCACTCTTTCAGTCTGCTTTGATTGATTACTTAGAAAGTGATTTTTTTTACCAATTTCGTATTATTTTTTTGAGCATGGTTGGAATTTTTCTTTTACACTTGTGTCTCTTTGATTCTTATAAACTTTGTTAAGGAGTACAAAGGTCTAAGCGTAGGGAAATTTGATTGAGCCCAAGTTTATCATATAAATTGGCAACACTTTCATGGTTTTTATTATACTTTTTGACTCTTAATTCTTGATTTTATGCTTAAATTAGTCCTTGATTGTGTGCTTGTATTTTATGCAATTTGATAGTAAAAATTGTTACAAGTTGACATTAATTGCGTTGTTTATTTTTCTAAGGACAATTGATACTGCAAATTGCTATTTTTGATTGCAAGAGCATCAAGGAAAATGGAGTCAATGGGCTGAAATAGAGTCAACATGAGAACGAGAGCTATAGGATGTTCGTCGTGGCAAACTAGACTTCGCGGCGAAACATGAAGGAAAAGCTCGCTGCGGCGTAAATTAATTAATTCGCCACTTTGATGCTAATATATGAAGTTTCATATATGTCTTTGTGGTGATTGTGTTAACTCTCTTTTATCTGCCTAGTTGTATTTGATATTGAAATTAAGCTTAATCCATTTTGACCACTTGCATTAGCTCATCCATTAATACACACTAAGATGCATTTAACAAGGTTTTGATAAATGGAGTTCATTGATTAAAACCTTGGACTTAAAGAGTTTTTTAAGGTTCTTCATTCGGAAACTTAGTGGTTTTGCTCCCAAAAGATTTGTTTTGAATTGTGATAGCCAAAGCATCATTTTCAAGAGGATTTATCAATTTGATCATTGTTTGAATTTTAATTTTGTTTCCCAAAAATCCAAAAGAACACTTTTACATACTTTTCTTTCAATTAGTCAATTTAGTAAAGTTTTTACAAATGACCAAAACCCCCTCCTTTTATCAATTTTAGTTTGCATTTTTGACAATTAGGCTAGCTTAGATCATTTGCGCTAGGTTCCGATTAAGAGAGACAACCCGAGGTTGCATCCTATATTGCAATCATTGGAGTTAAACTTTTGATTCGGTTTCTAAGGGATTAATCTAAAGATCAAACGAGAGCCAATCACCAAGCAAGTGTTAGCCATTGCTCTATATTCGGCTTCTGCTGATGATCTTGAGACGTTAGTATGCTTTTTGGATTTCCATGAGATAAGGGATGATCCAAGGAAAATACAGTACCCTAATACTAATCGTCGGGTAAAGCGACATCCGCCCCAATCGGAGTCGCAATACGGCTTTAGCTTCAACTCGTTTCTAAAGGCCATTAACAGTCCTTGTCCTGGAGTGGATTTGATGTAGCGGAGAACGCGTAATGCTGCCTTCCAATGACGCTTTCGTGGCATGTGCATAAATTGACTGAGTGTACGTATGGAATACACAATATCTGGCCGGGTTACTGTCAAATAAATTAATCGAACCACAAGCTACCTGTACTTCGTTAGGTTATGTAGAATATCGCCATTTTTGGGTGCCAATTTTAATTTTTTCTCCATTGGAAAAAATTCTGGTTTAGCACCTGTCAAACCTGCATCCTCCAAAATATCTAATGCATATTTTCTTTGCGACATAAAAATTCCCTATTTAGATCAAGAGAACTCTATACCCGAGAAATATTTTAAATCACCCAAATCTTTAATATGGAACCTCTTTAGAAGATAGTCTTTGAGTTTTTGATCTCTTGAAGATCATTTCCTGTCAATAAGATATCATCGACGTAAATGAGAGCGACTGTAATGGAGATACCTGTTGATTTGATAAATAAAGAGTAATCCACCATAGACTATGTGAAACCGATGACTTGAATGGCACATGTGAAGGTAGAAAACTAATTTCTCGATGCTTGTTTGAGACCATAAAGTGATTTGTTGAGCCGACATACCAAATGCTCCCCCTGGCGGTGAAGGCCTGGTGGTGGAATCATGTAGACTGTTTTGTGCAAATCGCTGTATAAGAAAGCATTTTGCACATCCAGTTGGTGTGTGAACCATTGATGTGAAGGGATAATGGAAAGCAAGCATCGTAATGTGGTGAGCTTCGCTGTGGGAGAAAAAGTTTCCTGATAATTGATCCCCTCCACTTGAGTGCAGCCTTAGGCTACAAGGTGCGCTTTGTAGCACTCAATTGACCCATCGGATTGGTATTTAATCTTGTACACCCACTGATATCTAATGGGTTTATGACCTGGGGGTAAAGTAACCAAATCCCAAGTGTGACTTTTAGCTAGCACTGCAAGTTCATTTTCCATTCCCTTTTGCCATTGAGGGTCAAGGATAGATTGGACATAGGTACAGGGTTCGACCTGTGTGGTTAGTTAAGGTAGAAAAGGATGGTAAGTTGATGAAAAAAGAGAGAGGGACATATAATGAGCATGAGGGTACCTTGTGCTGCAGACAAAACTTAAGCTAGAGGATGAACGACCGGATGAGGGAGGCAGAAAGTAGGAATCAAGCCAAGCAGGAGGTCGTTTGTCTCGGAGGGAACGTCATGGTGGAGGAAGGTTGGGACGGTTGACATCTGCCGAAGGAGAAGTGGGAGTGGTAGTAGGTTCGAACAGCTGTGTTTGTGGGTCGACTGGTTGTGTATCTGTCTAAGTAGGATTATCGGAGTTAGTGGATAGTGAAGGGGTTGAATCTGGGAGTGTAGATGAAGAAGGATCATAGGACAGATTGGGCAATAGAGGTGTAGAATCGGTTGGCAAATCTGCGAATGGAGCTGGAATGGATGAGTTATTTTGAAATGGGAAAATGCTTTCATAGAAGACAACGTCGCGGATAATCAGGAATTTCTTGGATTTTAAGTCAAAGAGTTTGTAACCCTTTTTCCCAAATGGATAACCGATGAAGACGCAAAGTGTGGCGCATGGATTGAATTTTTGTTTGGGCTGGACAACTGTGGCAAAACACAGACATCCGAATACTCTCAGATGATGAAGAGTAGGCGGATTTTTTCTAGTGGTAACAGATTTTTTCTTTGGATGTTTTTGAGGGGTTCGTCTTTCCCTGTGTAGCCGCAACGATTGAAAAAGATTCAGACGTGTCTGACGTCACCTGTCGCTGTGTCTCTTCCTGCATGATCAGTGAATATGCTTGTCAGACATTGGGGAGTGGATTCATCATGAGAATGTTCGATCTGACAACTTTGAATGTCTCATTTAGGGCCATAAGGAACTGCATGAGCCTATCTTCTTCCTTCTGGTCGTTATGCAATTTTTCTTGGTTGCATATGACATGTGTGCGATATGTGTCTAGTTCTGCCCATAGCGCCTTGATCTTTGTGTGGTAGGCTGCCACGGTCATTGATCCTTAAGATATAGTAGCAATTGATTTTTGAACTTGAAATATTGCTGGAGCATTTTCTGTGAAAATTGGTCGTGTAGGTCTTCCCAGACCTCTCGTGCCGTTTTGGCATGTACAATGCTTTCTACAATGTCGGCCTCAACAGAATGGGTAAGCCACGACAAGATCATGTTGTTGTATTGTTTCCAAAGGGTGAACTCTGTTGTGTCACCATCCAGAGAGGGTGGATCGATTATACCATCGATGAAGCCAATTTTAGATTTGGCAGTCAAGGCATGAACCATGGATTGGCTCCATGATTGGTAATTTGTACTGTTTAAATTTAGTAGGAACGAGATGCCCAGGTTGATCGGAGTGGTGTACATAGTATGGATGTGATGGATCCACACTTTTTTTGGAGGTGTTTTTGGCGGTGGAAGATTCTTTATCGAGGGAGGACATGATATATATAAAGAGGAAGAACGAGTGATGAATTTCAAGAGCACCAGCAGTGCTCTGATACCATCTCAAATTGATAAGAGGAAGACATATGTAGGATGACGATAGAATAGAATGGCCAGAATGAATTCCTTCCATTAATGTGAGTGTCTAATTTATACACATACAACGGCCACTAACTACACTATCTATGGCATAATTCTAGCTAATTACATGGAAAAGGAATAATCTAAAATAGGCAAAGATAATTACAATACATCAATGTAAATCCTTTCCTAATAACTTTCATAACACTTGATTGGGCTATGACTGAGCTGATGATGAATACAAAAATCATTGAAAAAGCAAAAGCTGAAGTTAGGAATGTTATTGGGGAAAAAAGGTTTGTGCAAGATAGTGATCTTCATCATGTGCACTATATGAAAGCTATTATCAAAGAGGTCCTTCGATTACATCCTCTTGCTCCAGTTTCAGTTCCTAGAGAATCCCTGGAAGATGTTACAATGGAAGGGTACAAAATTCCAACTAAGACAAGGATTTACGTCAACGTTTATGCCATAGCGAGAGACCCAACAGTCTGGGAAAATCCTGATAAATTTGATCTAGAAAGATTTATGGGCAGTAGCATCGACTATAAACGCCAGGACTTTGAGCTACTACCATTTGAAGCTGGTAGAAGAATCTGTCCAGGAATAACTTTTGCAGCTACTGCTGGAGAGCTTGCTTTTGCTCAACTACTCCATAGCTTTGATTGGGAGCTCCCTCTTGGTGTCACACCTGAGGATATTGACAATACAGAAGCTTTTAGGATCACTATGCACAGGATGGTACCACTGCGTGTGATTTCCAGACCACAATTTGGGCGAAGATAGGATTTTTAAGGCCTTGTGATAGTAATCAATTCATATAGAGGGAAATGTAGTTAGAATAACAGATAACTGATTAGCAGTTAATTCGTTGATTATTTCATTGTTGCTTCTTGTATAAATAATAACAGATTGCTTGTAATAAGACATAATAAAGGTGAATGAAATCTGAGAAATCCAAAGAATTCACGGTGAATTCTTGGTTATTCATAAATTGTTTCTGAGTCTTACCATTGGTATCAGACCTTTTTGGTCCTTGGCCATGGAAAAGGAAACAAGGTCCAATAATCTTGAGAAGCGCGTTGAATCAATGATTAATGAGATCGACCAGAAGCAGGAGGTAATGCGTAAACACACTGATGCGAAATTTGCTAAACTCATAAAGTTGGTTCAAGGTATCAGCTTAAAAAACCAAGAACGGGTAACAGTAATGACAGATGCGGAATCTGGTAGTCGTGAATCGCATTTGGGTGGAATCCAACAGAGTTGGGGCAAATCTACTTATTTAGAGTTTCCTAAATTCATCGGTGATGGGTTGGATGGGTGGCTACTGTGCGCTGATTATTTTTTTAAGGTGGCGGATGTTTTACCGATGGTGAAAATCGCGGCTCTACATCTCGAAGGGAAGCCTCTTCAGTGGCACCAAGGCTTTGTTAACCTCAAAGGCGCCATTGCTTATGATAATTGGAAGGAGTAAGTGACTGCTTTTACTGCTCGTTTCAGTGATAAAGCTTTTGAGGATCCACTTGCTAATCTACGGAATCTCAAACAGGTATCAACTCTTCAAGTTTATCGTGATGCTTTTGATCAGTTATATCCTAAGGCCGGTATAAGGGAAGATCAAGCATTGAGTTTTTTTCTTGTGTGCGTTAGTAGATGAACTGCAAATGCTAGATTGTATGTTTAAGCCTATGACTTTAGCTGATGCATATGCTCTCTCTACGCTCCAACAATTGAATGTTGCTACGATTCAAAACAAACCTAAGCCATCATTTTGCAAGCCGACCTTACATTCTGCCACAAATTTTTCCCACTCTAAGCCTATATCAGTTTCAACACCGGTGCTACAAACATCAAACACTCCTGTTATTGCTCCAAAAGGCCCATCTATTACCAACCTTCCTTATAATTCTAATCGAGTGTCTAGAATCACTAATAAGGAATTGGATGAACGTAGGGCAAAGGGGTTATGTTTTTAGTGTGAGGAGAAGTATACCATGAACCATAATTGCAAGAAGAAGCGTTTCTATGTCATGCACTTATTGCCTGATTGTGATGGTGACTTAGAGGAGGATGCTACACTGGAAGTTGAGAATGGTACCGCAGATGTTCATCTTTCATTGCATGCTATGTGGGGTCTGTCTGAAGCTCAGACTATGCGTATTAGGGGGGACTGTAATTATAAAAGGTTGAGAATTCTGGTAGATACGGATAGCACTTACAACTTTTTAAGTGATACGATGGCAGCCAATCTTAAATGTGTGCTCACACCAGCTGCTGTCGTTTCTGTTGAGGTGGCGAGTGGTCAAAGTTTACAGTGTAATAGTAAATTCTTGAATTTTAAGTGGCAAATGCAAGGTACTTGGATTACTACTGATATGCATATCACTGATTTAGACTCTTATGATGTTATATTGGGGGTCCAATGGTTGTCGACGTTGGGGGAGATTAGCTAGAATTTTCAGACTATGAGGATGACCTTTATGGTGTGTAATGAAGAAAAAAAATTACAAGGGGCGGATTGGAAACTTAGCGGGAATCAATTGAATTGTCTTACTTTATATGAGAAGCGTTTAGAGATTGCGGCGATTGGTAGCAGCCCTATTGGTGAGGAATTGTCTTGCCACAAATTAGAGAGTGGTGTTCGGTGGCCTAAACTGGAGTTGTTAGTGTCACAGTATGGTGATATTTTTCAGGAGCCAAGTTCCCTACCACCTAAACGAGCACATGATCATAGAATATCATTGAAGGAGGGTGCTTCTCCAGTTAATATAAGGCCGTATAAGTATGTAGCTACGCAGAAGCATGCTATTGAAACTTTAATTGGTGACATGTTGAGAGCTGGAGTGATTCAAGCCAGTACAAGTCCCTATATAAGTCCCATTGTATTGGTACGGAAGAAGGATGCTACGTGGAGGCTGTGTATTCATTATAAGGCATTAAACAACCAGATGGTGAAGGATAAATACCCTATTCCAGTGATTGAGGAGCTGCTGGATGAGTTAGGCAATGCTTCTTATTTTTGTAAGATTGACCTTAGATCTGGTTATTGGCAAGTGTGAATGTATGAACCCGATATTCCTAAAACTTCCTTCAAAACCCATAAAGGCCATTACAAATTCTTGGTTATGCCATTTGGCTTAACCAATGCCTCGGCCACGTTTCAAAATTTGATGAATACTGTGTTCAAAGCTTTCTTGCAGAGATTTGTTTTGGTTTTCTTCGATGATATCCTCATTTATAGTGCTTCCATAGACTAGCACGTGATTCATTTGCAACAGGTTCTTCAAGTTATGAGGGAAAACCACATACTTGCTAAACAATCTAAATGTACTTTTGGATGTCAATCAGTAGAATACCTGGGGCATATTATTTCCAAGGATGGTGTGGCAACTAATAACAGTAAGATTACTGCAGTCCAACAATAGCCTGTACCAAAAACTCCAAAACAATTGTGGAGTTTCCTAGTCCTCACAGGATACTACAAACGTTTTGTTCAGAATTATAGGGCCATTGCACGACCATTGGTGGATTTATTGAAAGAGTCTGTTTTCTTATAGAGGAATGAACACTAGAATGCGTTTGTTAAATTGAAGGAGGCGATGGTGACTACTCCGGTTCTTGCATTGCCTGACTTCACCAAAGATTTTGTCATAGAGACCGACACATCTGGCATTGGCATTGGAGCTATCTTGATGCAAAATGGCCATCCAATCTCTTTCATCAGCAAGTGTGTCTCTTTGGCACCAATTGTTATCAGCTTATGAAAGGGAGCTTTTTGCCATTCTTATGAAAGTGGCATCATTATCTGCAAGCCCGGAAGTTCATCATTTTCACTAATTATCAAAGTTTACATTACTAGCTGGAGCAACGGCCTAGTACTCCTACACATCAAGCTTGGATGGCTAAATTGATGCAGTTCGATTATGAAATTTGGTATAAGAAGGGAGTTGACAACAAGGTTGCAAATGCTTTGTCCAGACAACTTGAGGTATCCTTACTTGCCTTGACCTCCTTTATCCTTCCCACTGAATTATTTACGCAGATTCAGGAGACTTGGCAATCTGATTTACACTTGTTGTCTATTATCCTGGAAAAAGTGCAAAATCCTCATTGGCATCCTAAGTTTTCTTGCTTGAATTCCCAATTGAGAAGAGCTGGTTAACTAATTGTTGGGCAGAATGTGCTTTAGCGCAATAAGCTCCTTGAAACGTTTCATGCATCAACATTTGGGGGTCATTCTGGAGCCATGGCTATGTATAAACAATTAGCTGCTTTAGTGTATTGGCCGAAAATGTTAAAGGATGTTAGAGAATTTGTCAGGCATTGTTCCATCTGTCAACGGTATAAGCCTGAGTTATTGGCTCCTGCTGGGTTGTTGCAACCATTGCCACCACCTGTTTCGTTATTCACTGATTTGACCATGGATTTTATTGAGGCACTTCCAAGTTCCAGAGGCAAAACCATTATTTTTGTTGTCATTGACAGATTGTCAAAATTTGCCCATTTCATTGCCTTGTCCCACCCATTGACTGCTAAACAAGTTGCCACGGCATTCCTTGATCATGTGTACAAATTGCATGGTATGCCTCAAAACATTACAAGTGATCGTGGCTTCATCTTTCTCAGTAGTTTTTGGAAAGAATTTTTTCAACTTCAAGGGGTGCAGTTGCAGTATTCCACTGCTTATTATCAAAAAATGAATGGTCAATTTGAGGTCGTGAACAGGAGTCTTCAGTGTGTTACCGGTGACTTACCCCATTCTTGGGTTCAGTGGCTTCCCTTGGCTCAATATTGATATAATTCGACGTTCCACTCCTCTATACACATGTTCCCTTTTGAAGCTCTCTTTGGGTTTCCCCCGCCTATCCACATTCCTAACTTTCCCCGTGACTCCAATGTGGTTGCTGTTGACATTTACTTGCGGGACAGGGAATCTACCATTGCTCTGCTTCACCATCACTTGCAACGTACAACTCAGCATATAAAGTCTCAGGCAGACAAGCATCGCACTGATTGCGCTTTTTCCATTGGTGATTGGGTGTTTTTAAAACTTTAGCTGTATCGTCAAACTTCTCTTAGGGCACGACATCAAAAGTTTGAACCTAAGTTTTATGGGCCATATCAAGTGTTGGATCGCATGGGTGCCGTTGCATATAAGTTGAATTTGTCCCCTGCTGCTTAAGTACACAATGTCTTTCATGTTTCTCAGTAAAAACCGGGCTTTTCTCCTACAGGTCCCGTTCCAGATCTTCCATCTATTTCTCATAACCAGGATGCTATGCTACAAGCGGTGTTGGATCGTCAAACTGTGCAGCGCAGAAATGCGGCTGCTATGTAGTGATTGGTGCATTGGAGAGGTTTTTCTCCTGCAGATGCGTCTTGGGAGTTCGTCGATGAGTTATGCGTGAGGTTTCCTTCTTTCCTTGCAGACAAGGAAACTTAAGCAGGGAGTATTAATAGTAATCAATTCATATAGCAAGAAATGCAGTTAGAATAACAAATAACTAATTAGCAGTTAATTCGTTGATTCTTTCATTATTGCTTCTTGTATAAATAACAACAGATTGCTTGTAACAAGACATAATAAAGGTGAATGAAATATGAGAAATCCAAAGAATTCCCGGTGAATTATTGGTTATTCATGAATTGATTTTGAGTCTTATCACCTTGATTTCCTTTTGTAGCCTAAATATGTCCCTTTTAGATGGAAGGTCGCTTGCAATGTCCTATTGATAAAATCTAATCCTCGTTTCGATAAGTGATTAGATAGGAACACATAAATGTTGTTTTTTGACTTTGATGGCCCAATTTCTATCCTATATTAGGAAGAGATGAGGATGGGAGGAGTTTTTCAAGTTATAAAATAACTCCTCCCCCTCCTATACTAGATCATCCCAAAATTTGATGTATACTTAAAATTTGTACATATATCAAATGTAGTATTCTCTTCTTAACAAGAGCAGACTACCTTAAGTGGTACTCAGAGACTTGGCATAATTGGTCGAACTCCGTTATCAATTTTCGGGTGTGTTCTTTCCTTATCTCTTTTATCTATTCTGCATTTATAGTATTCAATATTATTTGTCGGGTATATTTGTAGTGTTATGTTCAATTTATTTGGGTGTATTTTTCTATTCATGTGTATACATGGGTTAGGTTGTGATAAATACATCATGCATATAATTTCTGTCTAGGAGGCCAGGTTTTAAGTGGGACCATTTGTGACCCCTCTGCCCTTTCCTGGGATTTTACGTGGAATGGTAATACTGTCTTAGGAGTCTGTTTGACGGTCTTTCCTGGGTATTACTGAATCGGTTCACTTCACTAGTTGCTTACCTTAGAGGGAAAAATTACCTGGTTCTTCCTAACAAGTGGTATTAGAGCCGAAGGTTCTTCCTTGGCTTATTTGTAATATTTGTAATATTGAATACTATTATTAAGTTTATGATGACGTTTGTAAATTCACCAGCAACTGGGGCCACAACAAATATGACACAAGCGGCATCGACTTCCTCATCCACATGGAAGAGGATTCCAATGTCAAGTATGAAGTTGGCAGTGAAAATATTTAATAGTACTAGTCATTTTGACATGTGGCAAGGTGAGGTTCTGGATTCCCTTTTCCAATAGGGCCTTGACATAGCTATTGAAGAAAAGAAACCAGAATATGTAGAAGATAAGGATTGAAGTATCATAAATCGGTTGGCATGCAAAACAATTCGATCATGTTTGTCTGGAGAGTAGAAGTATGCTTTCAAGAATGAGACTTCTGTACACAAATTGTGGAAGGCATTGAAGGACAAATTTCTAAAAAAGAGTGGTTAGAATAAGCTCCTTTTGAAGAAAAGGCTGTTTCGATTTGATTACCAACTAGGTACTAGTATGAATGAACACATCACTATGTTTAATCAGTTAGTAGCAAACCTGTTGAATTTGGACGTGAAATTTGAGGATGAAGACTTGGCTTTGATGTTGTTATCATCCCTTCCAAATGAATTTGAACACTTAGAAACTACTTTACTTCATGGCAAGGAGAATGTATCTTTAGATGCTGTGTGTTCTGCTTTGTATAGTCATGAATTGCGAAAGAAAGATAAAAATAAAAGTAAAGCAATTACAGAAGATGAAGCATTTATGGCAAAAGATCGTCAGCAGAGCCGGTCGAAGGGGAGAAGAGGAAGATCCAAATCAAAAAACAGAGTTACCAAAGATGAGTGTGCTTTCTGTCATGAGAAAGGGCACTGGAAGAAAGACTGTCCAAAGTTAAAGAAGAAAGGGAAG
>JAOTAX010000001.1:24156656-24168604 GCA_025629825.1 Erythroxylum guanchezii
ATTATTATTATTATTAAGGAAAAATAATAATAATCATACTAATAATATAAATAATGTTAATAATAATAAGGGTCATAATAATAATAATAATAACAGAAATAATAATCAAAATAAATGAAATATCCAAAAGGAATTTTTACGTAATAATAATAATGATTATTATTATTATAATGATAATGATAATAATCATACAAAAGGATAATAATAATTATTATTATAATTATAATTATTATTATTATAATTATTATTATTATTTCTATTCTTATTCTTATTCTTATCCTTATTCTTATTATTATTAATTGTTGTTATTTATGTAATTAATTATTTATGGATTAATAATAATAATAATAATAATAATAATAATAATAATAATTAAAGAATACTTTTGGAAGTAAAATTCTAAACATGCATACAAAGTCAAGAGTGACACTTATTTTGAATAATTAAAATCTATCTAAAATGACTTTTATTTTGGATAATATTATTTTTGTCAGGGGTAAATGTGTCATATGAAATAATTGAATTTAATTATAATTTTATTGGATTTGTTCCAAATAGTGTAATTGAATTCAATTATAATATTATTGGATTTGTTCAAACAGTGTAATTGAATTCAATTCTTATATTACTAGATTTATTCCAAACAGTATAAATTGAATTCAATCCTAACTTCATTAATGTAATTAAATTCAATTCGTTAATGAATTAAATTCAAAGGTTTCCAAACAGCCTGTAAACGTCACGGAATTTAAAAGAGTTTACTCTATATTTATTTTAATAATAAGAAAATTCATGGAATAATAATTCGTAATTCACATATTTTTAAATAAAATAAATTATAATTAAATATAAATTTTATGCCATCGATGGGGTTGTCGCAAATGATTTAAAAGACAATGCCTAGGAAGGTTAGATAGAAGCATGGATTGTTGGTGTGTTTCCGGGATCAAACCTGCACGGTCACGTTTTTCTTTTGCTTGTATATGTACTTGGAAACTTCCAAGAAGCAATCACCCAGATCTTCTGTTTCATAATCTGTATTCTTCTGCTTCCAAACTGTTTTTATCCCTTCGTTGTAATTAAAAAAAAAGCTAGCTAATAGCTAGAAAGGGTTTGGAACAGAGCGAATAGGGCAGAAGGAAACAAAGAAGCAACAGGGGGTACAAGCTAACGAAGAGGTACCATGATTACGGCTTCGCCACGTACCCTCTTCTCGTCTTTTGGGACATGAACAAGAAAACCCCCGTACAATGATCAATGGATTGGATTGTAAATTTGTCGGTATAATTTTTTAGACTAGTTTTTAAAAATAACAAATTTTTATTATTTTATTAAATATTCAATTTCACACATGATACCATTATCTTATACCGCCTCGTCGACGTTAAAAGAAAATTTAAAGTTGGTTTATTTTGTAAAAAATAAAAGTTCAAGTATTTTAACGCAAATTTTTAAAATTTCAAATTAATATTACAAAATTAAGAACAAATCAAAATAAAACCTATATTAAACAAGAGTGCAAATATGTAATAATATTATAATAAGATGTCTAACTATATATCTTATAGTGTTACAGAATAAAATTAAGATATATATTAAAATAATTTAAATAATTTATCTTTAAAAAAAGAAAATGACGTCTTAAATGGAAAATCATTTGGTTGGTACGTACTGACCAATACAGCCTCCGTCATTGCTCCGTCATTGCTTATATATATATATATATATATATATATATATGCGTGTAAATGAGATAAATTAGAATATAGTTAAAATAGTATAAAAGGTATAGGTGATTACATGCGGGATCAGATTTTTTGTTTAGTTTTACTTTGTCTTATTTTGTCTCATAAAATCTTAGTCATTTATTTTGTGGAACTTACGCGAGACTCACATAAATAAATGACTAAAATTTATTGGACACAATAAAACACCATAATATTAGTCAGAGAATCTGAACTCGATTACGTGCCTTCGTTTCATTGCATCCAAATCAAAGTACTACTAACTTGGAATTTGTTTACGATCTACTACTTATATTTTTAAATCGTTTTATAGTGACAAACTTACGATGAAATAAGCTTTAAAAAAATGCCTTACTCAAGCATAATTCTTAAGTAAATACAATGAAATTAACAAAAATTTAACAAAAAGAAGCTAAGCCAACCTCGTACGTTGCATTATTATACGTCCAAATGATCACAAACTAACCAAAATTGTACGTCTTCGTCCTGTGGTCAGGCCCCATGCTTTAATTACCTTTGCTTTATATCTCCACTCTGTTGTATTCACCGGCTAGTTTTTTGTCTCAAGCTCTGTTTCCCACAATAAATCTATCCAATGGAAACATCACCAGATACTGATCGTCAAGCTCGAATCAGTAGTTGGAATTTCCATTCCTCTTGTTCACACCAACAAAAATCTTCCAAATGCTCTAAGCGAAGCCAAGAAGCAAGAGCGGATGGTGATGGTGATGATCAATGTGTCAAGAAGGTCAAGAGCAGTGGAAATGGAAGCAAGCACCCAACTTACCGCGGAGTGAGAATGCGTCATTGGGGAAAATGGGTGTCAGAGATCAGAGAACCGAAGAAGAAATCAAGAATTTGGTTAGGTACTTTCTCAACTCCAGAAATGGCTGCTCGAGCGCATGATGTTGCAGCTCAGATGATTAAGGGAAGCTCAGCTTGCCTTAACTTCCCGGAACTAGCCCACGAACTTCCCCGTCCGGCCACCGCCTCTCCCAAAGACATTCAGGCTGCTGCAGCCCTCGCCGCGTCCTTGGACCTGAAAAAAGTTCACGTTGAAGATGGATCAGAGCGGGCATGTTCTCGATCGCCTGACAGTACTGTAACGTCGGTCGACACTCGGGATTCACAGACAAGGGACGATGATGACATGTTCATGGACTTGCCGGACCTTTTCTCGGACATACGTAATAGGTTCGATGAGCTCAGTTACTTGTCTCCATGGCAGGTGGATGTAGATGAGACTGAAACTTATGATACTGGTTTCAGTTGGTATCATCATCAGGAACCTTCTTTATGGGAGTACTGATAAAGATTTATCAGCATCATCTACCATTCCTCAAAATCCAACCCTTTTTTCAGTTTTTGTTTCACTCCAAATCTCTACAAGCACTCGATTCGATCATCAGATAATATCCAATCTGGGATTCACAGGCTTTTGAAGTTCATGGAATTTCATGAAATTGACAAGCTGTGCTTTCCTTGTCCATGGTCGGTCCAGAATTCAACTGCTTAAGGTAACAATAAGCTGAGGGTTTGCCATTTTCAACGAATCATAATAAGGTGCACGTAATAATCTGTCGATTACGTGTTTCAAATAAACCCCTCCTTATCTAAGCAAATCTTTGTATAAAAATAAATGTCAAAAGTTGTATGTAGACGAGTGAGTGAGTTCAACGTATAGCTAGACAATCTTGATCATATATACTGTTTATTAATTTGGTATGTTCTGTTTCCTTGAAGGGTCTCTTGTTTTTCTGCATTATTTTAATTTAAAATCTTGCTGTGTGACCAAAATTGCACAACATGCTAATCATAGTTTGGATTCTCCTGTTTTCTTACTTTGTTTTACTTCTGTCCAAAAAGTTTTCAAAGCTAAAAAAATAAAGAAGCACCTAAGTGGAACACCTTTCCGTCTTCTTCCTGATTAAATAACATATTTCTATAACAACAAGGAAAAACTTACTACTGAGTTTCTTTCGTTGAGAGCGGCTTTAAATGGACTTGTGATTATTTCATAGAGTTTTGAGGTTAAGAATGAACAATTCACTCGTGTAAACTTGCAATCTCTATCCCTTTCATCATTCCCTTTTTTTAATATTCATATCCATTTAAATTATAAAGGCTCTGATACTATATTAAATGATCGTTTTATCACAATAGCTTAAATTATTGTATAAGGCCAATTTAATTGATTTTATATATTTACTAACAAAAGGAAGATAGACGATTTGAGTCGATGAGAGCGACTTTAAATGAACTTGTGATCATTTTAAAGAGTTTTAAAGTTAAGAATGAACAATTGGCTCTTGCAATCTCTATCCCTTTCATCATTAATCATCACCAAATGGATCGTTACTGTTAATGAACCCTTAATTGGAGAGTAAAAAAGTATAATTAAGTGAGCATTGTAGTCTATATTAGATTGATGAGAAGTAGGGAGTGGAAACGAATTTGTAGCAATTTAAAGGGCATTATGCATAAAATGGCCTTCAACAAATATCCAAAGTATGAACCAGCTAAGGTGTTCACATAAATACTATAGGAAAATGTTGCTTTCAACTCTGATATCGACCTAAATGCACAATATTACAACAATAAATAAATAAAACAGACCAAAGGCATCAAACACGTATTTGTGAAAAGGATAACTGCAGGTCGCAGAGTTTGTGTCCCGTTGCTTTCAAACAGAATTAATTTAAGAGAGTCAATTGCAGAACCTTAAAATGTAGAGTCAGTTGAAATTTTAATTTATTACTAAAATCGAGGCAATGAATGTAATATATTTAATAATAATAGGTTCACACGTTTCTACAATTTAACTAATCAATTAAGATATAAGTGAGATTCAAAAAATATGCTTAATCTACATTTCTAATCTTGATTTTAATTTTAATTTTAATTTTTAATAATAAAATTTAAATTCACTATTTTTTAGATATACATCAAATAAAAAATCAAATGCTTCTAATAAATTGTTTTAATTAATTAATAATTTAAGGATCCAACATATTTATAATATCTGATTTTTTATTTTTGATGTGTTATCTTTTAAATTATGATAATAAATAATAATATATGTCTTATCAAAAACCTTTTTTTTTTTACAACAAAGAAAGCTAAACAAAGCTTAAAACAATGCTCTAGGGTACACTGTGCCTAACACATCGCGGCGAAGAAGCTCCTGAATCCCGAATGGAGGCTCCTGAAGTACATGCAGCCCCGGACGTGACACGCCAGCAAGGTGAGCGAGACCGTCGGCACACTGGTTCCCTTCCCGAAAGGTATGCTGAACCTGAACCTCCCAATCCCGATGTAAGAGCTTGTGGATACCTGTCACCAAAAAAGAAAACTCGATCAAAACAAAATGGGATTCTGAGAGGATATTAATGACTTCGAGAGAGTCCACTTCGACAATCGCTTGTCGATAACCCTTGTTACAAGCAAGCAAAAGACCTGAGAAAACACCATAAAGCTCAGTCGCTAAAGGCGAGCCCCGATCGAGACGTTGCTGAAAACCCCCACATCGAAACCCCTGACAATCCCTAATCATGCCTCCAATGGACATGTGCAACGTGGCTCCGGGCCGTTATCAAAAACTTTCTATGAAAAGACAGTCTTTATTATCGATTAGATCGAACAAATTAAAGGTGATAATTAATCGAAATAAATTAAATCAAATTCAATTTTTATAATACAACATAAATTTATTTGAACCATCTTAAATAATGTTATTTATAATAAAAAGTCAAGTGAAGTTTGAAATAATCTCTTAAATTTAAATCTTATTTATAACTTAATTCTGTTAATTTTAGATAGACTCGAAATGAGTGAAATGAAATCCTTTTTGACATGATTAAATAACAATTACTTATTCTCCCGGAAATATAATTTTGCTCCTTGAAGGAGTTAGTATTAGTAATCATAAAATTAATGTGAGAGCGAAAGTACGACTTTGGAGTCATCCAATAATCTACAAACTGAGGTGACTTATCTGAGCGATGCAAATCCTTGATGGGACTTAAACCTAGTTAATTGTCTCCTCCTGCGTCTTTTAGGAAGCATAAGGACAGTTTATACTTCCATCTTTGCATATTATTAAGCACCGAGATTTGAGATAAGATATTTTGTTTTAATTATGATTTTTTCATTATGTTGTATTTACATATGTATATATTTATATAGATTCTATAAAACTATAGCTATAAGATTTATTAAATTAGGATTAGAATAAAGTAAATAAAATAGATGATTTGATATGGGTGTGATGTCTTATAAATATCAATAATTATTTAATTAATACATATAATTTAAATGTAAAAATTTTAAACTGAATTCGTTTCTTAATTTTTAGGTTTGATTTATTTTAATAATTTTTGTTGCTAAAGACTAATTAATTAATTAATATTTATAAATTAATAAATTTTTTAATTGATAAGGACAATCTCTTTTAATTATATTTTAAATTTTTTATTTTTATTTTATTTTTATCTTCTTTTATAATGGTTAATAACGGTTGAATATTTTACATATTAAAATTTTGATATTATCGGTTTAAATTTCGATTCGATTTTTAAAATATTAATAAATATTTAATCAAGAAATTAATCATGAGGTCCAAAAAGAGGCGAAAGAGTAAAACATGAGAAACGTGAGGGACCAGAAGAGAATGACTTGCAGGGAATACAAGAGAAATACCAATGGGAGTCATCTTCTTCGACCTTTAGAAATGGAAGGTGTTTTACAATCATTGGATACTTGTATGCTTTTGATGCATCCAACTCCACTTTTTACTTTTATCATTGAGGAATGTGCAAAAACAATTAGGGAAAGAACAGGACAACCATGGCCTAACCTTTGTCTTCGTCAACACAAGATTGGACAGATAATTAAAAGCGAATGTTGGTAGCCAATTCGTCTTCATTATGCTAAAAAGAAGACCATTGGCATCGTGTACCCAAAAGTTGATTTATCCCTAATTGCCACCTGTTGTCACTAAAAGTCTAAAAGGAAGTACATCTCAGTCATTCATTATTACCCTTAAGCATTAGTCAAATGCTCTCTCATTCCCTGCTTGTCTTCTTCGAAACAATCCTTCTTTTCTGTTGAATATTTGTTTGAGTAGTGTAACTTTTAGAGATAAACTCGAACTTACTTTTAGAGATAAACTCGAACTCTAGCATATAAGTGCCACTGCCAACCCTAGAGTTGGTTCTTTTAAATAAGTTGTCTTCATACTTAGAAACATAATTAATTAGTTGTCTAATCAAGGATGGTAATAATTATGTTTTACCAATATCCCTATGTTTAGCACGTGCTTAATTAGCAATAGTGTATAACTAATCAAGATTATATTACATTTGCTAATATTAATTAAAAACTCAATCAGTTCGATCAGTTCAATCATAAAAATCTTAAATCATCTAATTTTTAGGTTATCTTTCAATTTTTCAGTTCGATTTACTTTAATAACTCATTTTGTTAAAAATTAATCAATTTATTAATCAATCGGTCAATTTTAGTAAATTAATAAGTTTTATAGATCAAAATAAATCAATTAACTTTTATTTAACTATCTCTTTTTTCAATTAAAATTTAATTTTTTTGATTAATAAGGACAATTTTTTTAATCATATTTTAAATTCTTTAATTTTATTAAGCCTTTTACTTATTTTATGACGGTCTAATATCAATTGAACTTCTTGAACCTTAAGTCTCTTGTCTTACCAATTTAATTTTCAGTCTAATTTTTAAAACATTGTAAATTATCACCTAAGATTTATATTAAGCTATGAGATTCAAACTAGATTTTTTGTCTTCACTTTAAGTATGACATTTGTTTTTTTTTTAAATTTAAAATCATTGCTTTTCTTTTTTTTGAATTTTTATAATTTTCAAGGAAGTTAACCATTCATCATAAATTAAATGTCACAAGATATTAGATACTGTGTCATTTGACTTTTCTTATAACAATGGATGCATATTATAATGTATGAAAAGTCTATAATCAATATTTTTATGTTTTTGAATATATTTACACTATATAAAATATTTTCTCTAATTTTATGTTAGATGTCTATTTTATTTTAGTTCTTTAGTTTTCTTTTCTTCTTATACATCACTTATTAATTAAGAACATAAACATACTTTCAGTAATTGCTTTTCTAAACATGATTTACAAAATTTAGTTTACTTGAATATTTCTTATATTATATTATATTATATATATATATATTGGCAATTTCAGTCTCCTTTGAGGACCCATTAAACGAGAATTCAATACTTACATTCATTTTGTGACGTGAACATAAAGGAAATTACTAGTGTTGGCCCTGTTGGGTACGTGAACGAGGGACAAAGAGAACCGAACCTTTTGTTTAATTTTCTTGGGGTTGGAGCTGGCCAAGTACTATTGAAAAAGTTAATGCTTTGAATAAATAAAGCAAGCTATAATTATACTCATAAAGATTACTCCATGAGACCACAAACAGCTAGTGACATTAGGTGCCTTACTATTGATTCGATTTTTCTTTTAAAAAACATATTATTATTATTATTATTATTATTATTATTATAAATCATATTATTATTATAAATCACCGTCACACACAATTTAAAGTTCCGCAATAAAATAAGGTCTAGAAAAATTTGATAATATATAGTCTTATCCTTACATAATAAATAAATTGTTTTCAATAAATTTATATACAGACGTGATAAATAATTATTATTATTAATAAAGGTTAAAAAAGTTAAAATCGAACTTAACAAAAGCTACAAAATCTATTTAAAAAAAAAAAGAAAGGGAGAAAGAGGATTGCATATGATTTACACCGCACTGACAATAACTTGGAGGCCAAGTTAGAATCAAAATTATACAATTCAGTCCCTGCAGGTTTCTGGCAGAAAAACACCAGGCGGTCCCAACGTACGATGGAGGAGCTATCAGACTTTAGACCTAGAACAGGGCACGCCATTGCAATAGGCCACTGTTATCGCTACACATACCACAAAAGTCGTTTTCAACGAGGGAACAATTGGTCGTGTAAGGTCTCCATTGGCAAGTTTGAAACCGCAAATAAAAATTTTGAATCTGACAATTTTTAGATTTAGTTTTTATTTTTTTATTTATTTTATTTTAATAATTTTAATTGTTAAAAATTATATAATTTATTAATTAATCAATTAATTTTATAAACTATTTAATTTTTGTATATTAAAATAAATAAAATAATTTTTAATTAAACTTTAAATTTTTCGATAGGTAAGAACGTGTATCCTTCAATTATATTTCAAAATTTTTAATTTTATTCAATCTTTAACAAATTTTATGACGATTTAGTATCAGTTAAATCTTTTAAACCTTAAATCTCTTATTTTATCGGTTTAACTTCCGACTCGACTTTTAAAAGATTACTCAAAATCATGACTCATTCAAAAGTCTGTTTAAAATATTTTGATCACGTGATATTATATATATTATAAAGTTCACAAACTAAAAATTTGAAGATTATTATTAAAAAATAAAACTTGTCAATTAATAATGTTAAAGTAAACTATTTATCAATCTTAAAAGAAAAAATGGTAATTGTTAGTACTTATTTTTATTATTTATAATAGCAAATTAGCAATCCTTACTAATAATGTTTTCAAAACTCGACCAGAAGTTAAACCGATAAGACAAAAGATTTAAATTTCAAAGGTTCAACTAGTTTTAGACTAATATAAAACTAATTAAAAATTAAATAAAATTGAAGAATTTAAAAAATGATTAAAAATATTGTCGAAAAATTTAAAGTTTAATTGAATGTAGCGATTGTTAAATGAAAATTAATTAGCTTATTTTAGTTTTATAAAAAAACTGATTAGTTTACAAAAATTGTCTGACTAATTAACAAATTGATAAATTTTTAACAACAAAAATTATTAAACTAAATTAAAACTAAAAATTAAAAACCTAACCAAAAATTGGTTAATTCAAGATTTTTCCTATTAAGCTGATCGATCTGGTTCAATTTTTAAAACATTAATTATAAGTGAGAATGTAGAAATTTATAAACTCACGGAAAAAAGACATATAAAATAAAAATAATCTATCTATCAAATGGATATGTAATCTAATATTTCTAAACATCTTACATACATATTATTGAATAAATTCTTATGATTTAGTATTTCTTAAAAGGATATTTACATTTTGCATTTATGTTTATAATTTCATGTAATTTAATTATGAATTTTATTAAATGAATCACCAATTAAAAATAATTTATTATAATTCTCTTTTAATTGATTAGATAGATATTTTAGAAACTTTAAAGTGTCCAAAATTTTCAATTTAGTTTGTAACTTTCCAATTCGATCTACTATAATAATTTTTGTTATTAAAAAATAATTAGTTTATTAATTAATCGTTAATTTTAGTAAATTAATAAGTTATTTTAAATTAAAATAAATTAACTAATTTTTATTTAATAATTTTTTAAAATTAAATTTTAAAATCTTTGATTAATAAAACAATCTTTTTCAACCATATTTTAAATTCTTTCATTTTAATTAATCTTTAGTCAGTTTTATGATGAACTAATACTAATTGAATCTTTTAAACCTTAAACTTCTTGTCATATCGGTTTTAACTTTCGGTTGAATTTTTAAAACATTAATCATAAGTTGATTACATATCAACAAATTGACTAAAACATAATTAATAATTACCAAACCTTATGAGAGAAGCATAAGTTCAATGGTTAATTTTTGCAAATATCATGAGCTCCAACTCAATCGATCATCCTATACTATGGTCCCGAGTGATTTCCTTCTCATACGACACCAAGAGTATTTCACATCAATCATGTTGCTATCTGTAGCATCTCTTTCCATTACATAAGTGACAGTCTCAGTGGTTTGAATCTGCTCATATCTATTAATTTGCTTGAATTTAATTATAAATTTATTTAAAATATAAATTATTATAATTTATCTCGTCTTACTTATATTAAAAAAATGAGTGGACTTCACATCAATGATCAAACCTCTACATGGAGTAAACAAAAGTGGACCAAAGTAATCATGTGACCACGATGGGACTCGGGAAAGCTCCATAGCATAAGCATTTGGTCCACGAGAACAGGAAGAAAGAAATTTATAAGAGGGGTCAATGTTTTTGCAGTGCCTGGTAGCTGTTACGTGCGCAAGCTTTCCCCGCAACTCTCACGAGTACTCATTCATGTGAGCATTTGGTTTCCTCCCATTTAGATTAGTGTGTCAAGCTTGTATTTGTGCACAAGGATCAGCTCAATCTCTACTCTTCAATTAAAACGTTCATCGTCAGGTAAAATGTTCTTCGTTAGAACATTGCTTTCTCAAGTTCTTGTCAGCTATTAAATTCGCATCAACCCACAAGAATATGATTAAGGAGGCGCTTGGTTTGTACGGAGGAATGGTAATAAGAATGAGAATGAATATAGTGAGAAATGAGAATGGATATTATCATTATAATTATGATGGTTGGTTGAGAGGAAGGAATGATTACCATTAACATTGACAGTAGTTGGTTTGTAAAAAATAATGTAATTAATTAATTACAATATATTAATTAATTAAATAATATATTAAAATATTGTAATTAATTAATTAGAGTATTTTAATTAATGAATAAATTATATTTCAATTAATTGAATTGTAACTAATTAATTATTTTTTTAATTAATTATAATATTTTAATTAATTATTTAATAACAATATTTTAATTAATGAATAACAATATTTTAATTAGTTAATTAATAACAATATTTTAATTAATGAATAATTATATTTTAATTAGTTATATTCTAAATAATAATAATATTTTAATTGATAATAATGTAATTAACTAATTAATATTAATAATGTAATTAATTACAATATTTTAATTAATGAATAATTATATTTTAATTAGTTATATTTTGATAAATAATAATATTTTAATTAATTAATTAATTAATTACAGTATTTTAATTAATAAATTATATTTTAACTAATTATAGTAATTAATTAATTATATTATTTTAATTAATTATATTATAATTGATTGATTAATTAATTACTATATTTTAACTAATGAATGAATTATATTTTAATTAATTAGTTACTATATTTTAATTAATGAATGAATTAAATTTTAATTAATTAATTACTATATTTTAATTAATGAATAAATTATAT
>JAOTAX010000001.1:24168704-24184407 GCA_025629825.1 Erythroxylum guanchezii
TTGCTGTGAAATGGTACCACTGCGTCTTTGCTGCATCGAGTGCATTAAGCACTCCCAATTGGTTTCTAGCCATTGAACAATTTGTAGGAGTCTTACTACTTCTTCACCTCCTCTTACCTATCCTGCCAAAAAAACAAAAGATAAACATGATTTATCTACATATATAACAGATTATAAGTGTTTTTTTTCCTATTTGCTTGTTTAATTACTTAGTCCAAATATGGATGACTCAGAAATATAATCCAAAGAGATATGAAGAAAAAGTCTCATTGAAAGAACAACTTATCCTAGAGGCTAGAGACCTACCCGAACATAAACTGAGAGGTTAACAGAACAGAGTGAATTTATATACTGGGAAAATCTTCTATTGAAAACTTAAGAACATGAATCACCAAGAATATATAATCTCTAGCATCTTTGTGGTATATTCTTCAGTATATATATATTTATTTATTTACTTATGTTGTAGTCAAAGATTGTTGTTTGGACGCTTTAAATTAGTTTGTCAATGTCTTAAACCATTAACTTGGGCAAGTGAAACTCTTTATATTCGCTTTCCTCAGTTCTTTCTTTTAATAAGAAAATAGATATAGCAAAGGGAAAAAGAATAAACTTACCAAAGCTTACCTAAACAATGTTTGTATGCCCCTCCCTTGTATAAAAAAAGTTATCAAGATGAGTAATGTTGAATTATGCTTTAATAATCAATTAGCAATTGGTCAACACAAGTGATGAATTTAAGCTCACGCTCATAATTAATCCGAGCAAGAAGCATATCCAAGGGGTTAGAGGATCAACAAGAAAAATTCCTCTCTCCCTTCCTTTTTTCTGTCAAAAAGCGAGATGTATATAAATAATCCGACCAAGAAGCATCCTCAGGGATTAGAGGATCATCAACAGAAAAACCTCCTCTTTCCCTTCTTTTTTGGTAACTCGAACTTAAGACCTCTTACAAAGGAGAGTCTTAAATGAGGAGTTAAAACTAATTAGATCACTCTTACTTGTTTGCAAGTATAAAGTTCATTAATCTACAGTTGACGTACCTAGAAGACTAACCCAATTAGTAATGTGGAAATCGAGAGGCTTATAAAGATTTCTGATTTGTCCTACTAAAAACCTAGCGTGCTGATAACGGTGAATGTCAAATTGCCTCGCAATTTCAATTCGTGACACAAGACTTGGGAAGAAATTTCTCCATGTAAATTCCATCAGTCAGTTATGTGTTGTCCGTGTCAAGTTCTCGTATGAAAGTGGTTTGAACCAAAAGTCGGGATAAGTTTTTCTGTCCAATATTACTCTGTCTTATAAAATCTCAGTTATTTATTTTATGGAGCCCACATAGGATCTACGCAGAACTTACACAGAATTCACATAAGTAAATGGCTGAAATTCATTGGACACAATAGAACATCATAATATTGAACAGAAAATCTGGACTCTCAAAAATCTAATAATATCATCCATTTTGACCGTTACTGTTTAAGAGCAGCCTTATGGTTGTGGTACTTAATTATGGGAAAGTTACGCTACTTTGTCTTCCAAAATTAAAACTAGTATGAACTCTACAAACAAAATTCAGAAGAAAACAATCAACTTCTGCAAGCCACTTGACGTTCTTTTCTTAGGAAAAGATCCGTGTTACCATATCCATGAAACCCGAAGAATCTACACCAACATGGGGACCCTGTTTCAGATATTATCTGCTAGTCAATGGAGGAATTGTGGCCAAGTCTATGAAAGAACATGCGGTTGATAAACACTATTGGCTTTGGCAGATTTATTAATTTAATTTGCTTAAGTTCTTCTTTATGAGATAGAATTACTTCGCTATTTCCACTGTTTCTCGCAGTCTATGAGCAACTCGATCTTAATCGAGTTTGATATTTCGACATGAAGGAGAAGCGATCTTTGCTTTGGAATTAATCATCTAATTACAAAATGGAGGATGTGTTAGAAGAATCGAATATGGATTCTCTCTTGGAAACAAATCTACAAGGGGACATAAATCAGATGCATGGTGATGGAAATCCAAATGCGTAAAAGCCTATTTGAGATTCAAATAACCATGACAAGTCATAATGTTATTTTATAATAAAAAGTCTGGTCATCTGAATTCTGAGTTAAAGTTTGAAATAATCTCTTAAATTTGAATCTTATTTATAACTTAATTATGTTAATTTTAGATAGAATCGAACGAGTTTGACATGACTAAATAACAATTTATTCTCCCTTAAATCTAAATTTGCTCCTTGAAGGAGTTAGTAATCATAAAATTAAGGTAAGAGTGAGGAGTCCAGATCCTCTGTCTAATATTATAGTGTCTTATTGTGTCTAATGGATCTCAACCATTTATTTATGTAGGTCCTGCGTGAATTTCGCGTAGGCCCCGCAAAATAAATGGCTCTGATTCTATAAGACAAAATAAGACAGAGTAAAATTGAACAGAGAATCTTATCTCGAGAGTGAGAGTATGACTTTCGAGTCATTGAATGTCTACAAACTGATGTGACTAAATTGAACGATGTAAATCTTTGATGGGGCTTAAAGCTAGTTAATTGTCTCTTTATCTACAAAATCCCAAGAAAAAGAAAGGGAGAAAGAAGATTGCATATGGTTTACGCCCCACTAACAATAACTTGGAATCCACGTTAGAATCGAAATTATTCAGTCTATGGAGGTTTCTCGCAGAAAAAACCATGCGGTCCCAACGCACCATGGAGGAATTATGGGACTTTAGACCGAGAACAGGGCACGCCATTGCAATAGGCCACTGTTATCGCTATACATACCACAAAAGTCGTTTTCAACCAATTGGTCGTGTAAGGTCTCCCTCAGTAAGCTTTCAATCGTTAATAAAAATTTTAAATCGGTTCATTATTTAATTTAATTTTTAATTTTAATATCGATAAGTTTAATTTTTAATTTTAATATCGATAAGTTGCAAATTGTAAATAAAAGTATTGAACTAGTTAATTTTTTAATTTAATTTTTAATTTTTAATTATACGACCAATTGTTGAAAACGACTTTATGGTATGTATAGCGATAACTGTGGCCTATTGCAATGGTGTGCCCGGTTCTCGGTTTAAAGTCCCAATACAAGCTGATCGACCTGTGACAACAAGCAATCGTCATGCGAATTGGGATGAGTCGCACGACGTGTCCGGCACAAAGAATCTCATCGTCGTCACAGGAAGGACGCTGAGTCCAGTTTTGTTCTTCTTATTTATTTATTTATTTTTCTAACTTGACTTAGTCGATAGTTTTGGAATGTATGTATCTTCAGATTTCTGTTAAAAGAATTGAAAGATTAAATTGTAAATATAAATATATTTTTAATTAATAATATTATATAAAATTTAAAACACTTTTTAAATTAAGGTTAATAAATTAAATAATGTCTAACTTTTTAAGAATTTTTTTAGTTTAGTGTTAAAATTTTTAATTTAATAATTAATTTTTTAAAATATGTACAAATGAAGTTAAATTGATGTTTTTGTTAATGTGACATGTCCACCAAATATTAAATATATGTCACAAATAAGTAAAAATAACATTTTGAAATGAAATTTTGAAATATTAATTATTAAATTAAACTTTTTAAAAATTAAGTATTAAAAATTTAAAAATTCATTTTTTTTGTATATATCATCTACTTTGAATTATTATAATTTTTAAAAATATTCAAATTCACATCTATTTATTTTATTAACACAAAATAAGAATGATAATGGGTGGAACCGAGCTCGGTGGCTTAGGCTTGAAATAAAATTTTGTGTTCAGATTTGAGCTTGAAGATTCATCAGGTTAAACTAAAAATTTATTTTTAAATTTTTAAAAACTAAAAGCAACATCATGTTACCTAAAAACAACGTCGTAACATGCATGTAATTTATAATCAATGTATTCAGTCCATCTTTCGCCTTGAAACTACTGAAAAAAAGATCATACTATGGTTTATTTGTTGAACATTTTCACTTCAACCAGACCATTCCACGCGGTTGAGTAAGCGACTCCAAGAACAACTTAATGAAGTCCAAAATCGAGATAAAGAGCAATTCAATGTTCGAGGGCAACAATTCTATTGCAACAAGTTAGTTAAATTATTAATCAAACGGTCATACGTGCATTTTGCTAAAACAACCCCAAGTTTCAGACGTGAAAGAAGAACAAAAAGTCAAGAAAAACGGCCAGACATGCCAAATAAGACCTTTCTTAGAAAGTTTTGCAGAGTATATTTGATTAATGCTCCACTTGTGTTAGAATTATATATGATGTTGTTAGTTAACAGTTCAGTCACACATGTACAGTATAAATACTCTTCATTCGGATGAAATCAAATAAACTTTGATTCTCTCTCAGTTTTATTTTTTGATTGGTATCAAAGCCTAAGTTTCCGCTTCTCTGAGTTTTTTTGGGTTTTTTATACGACATCCAGTTTTTCTTGTTTTTCCATTCTTTGCGTCCAAGAAACGTTATCGTTTCTTTATCTATATTCTTTCCTTTCCTTTCCTTACGATTAACCGTGTCACTATGGCCAGCGTTAATGCTTGGAATGCTACTCACACCTCTGGTTCAACGTCCAAACCAGAGGATAATCCATCCAGTCCGTATTTTCTTCATGTTAATGAGAATCCGACGTTGGTTCTGGTATCTTCGGTTCTCACAAGACCGAATTATCACCAGTGGCAACGAGCCATGAAAATGTCGTTGCTTTCCAAGAACAAACTTAGTTTTGTTGATGGTTCTATTTTGCAACCACTGCGTACTAATCCATTGTTCGTCCCTTGGGAAAGATGTAACAATCTGGTTATCTCTTGGCTTATTCACTCTGTTTCCCCTTCCATTGCATAGTCGATCATCTGGTTAGATTCAGCCTATGAAATATGGAATGATCTCAAAGCAAGATTGCTCAAAGCAATTCTTTCCATATTTGCGACCTTCAGCTTGAAATTTACACTTGTCAATAAGGTAGTTTGTCAGTTCATGAGTATTTTACTAAACTCAAAATCTTGTGGGATGAATTACAAATATTGTCCTCTCCCGCCTTGCTCCTGTACCCCTCAATGTTCTTGTGGGTTGTCCAAGAATATTCGAGATTTCCATGAACATGATCAAGTCATGGTTTTCATTAAAGGTTTAAATGAGTCGTATTCAACTGTGAAGTCTCAGATCATGTTAATGGATTCTTTGCCTTCTTTAAATAAAGCATTCTCTTTGGTTCTTCAACAAGAACATCCTTTGGTTATTCCACAAGAACGTCCTTTGGTTCCTGATATTAATACTTTAGCTGTTAAAGGCGTTAGTGCTACTGCACCTAAAAAGTACTTCACCAGTTCCGTCCTGCCAATTTGCATTCACTGTGGTAAGGAAGGTCATACCCTCGACAGATGTTACAAGAAACATGGTTATCCTCCCAACATGAAGACTTCCAAGAAATTTACCAGTTGCCCTTATGCTAATGCTGTTGATGTTGATTCTCCTACTCCAGTTGCCGATCATCATCCTTTTGCAACTACAGAGGAACTAGGTTCCAATTTCAGTTTACTAAAGATCAATATGATCAATTATTACAATTGCTTTAAGGTCTTTCTTCTACTTCTCATCATGTAAATTCAGTGACTCTACCGAATTCTATTCAGCCAACTTCTACTTAAGATTTGCTTTCTTCGAATGATGAGCTAGTTTCTCATATCTCTTTAAATATTTCTATTGTTAATAATTTTCATTGCAACGAATGGATTATTGATACCAGTGCTACAGATCATATAGCCTGTTCTTTATCTTTTTTCCATTCTTATAAATCGGTTCCTAATGTTTATGTCACTCTTCCTAACAAATGCAAGGTTCGAGTTACACATGTGGGTACTGTTCATTTAAATAGCCATCTGCAACTTTTTAATGTTTTATACGTGCCTGAGTTTACTTTTAATCTTGTTTCTGTTGGTAAGTTAGTTCGTGACCTCTCTTGTTATTTAATTGTTTCACCTTCTCATTGTATAATTCAGAGTATCCGGCCATGAAGAATGATTGGGGTTGCTAAGCATTCTCATGGATTGTACAGAATCCATTCCAATGATGTTTTCCATGCTTCACCTGTCGTTATTACTAATTCTGTCTTCTGTAATAAAGAAACTACTATACTTTGGCATGTTAGGCTAGGTCATCTTCCTTTTTCTCGTTTAAGATCAATAGTTCCTTCTGTTTCTCTTCATGAGCCCTGTGATGTTTGTCACATGTCAAGGCAAAAACACTTACCTTTTTCCGATCAGCACCTCTGTTAGCACTGCTGTGTTTGACCTGCTTCATATTGATATCTGGGGAGATAATTATGCTCCCACTTTTAGAGTCAATTGCAATTTTTTTACTATTGTTGATTATTTTAGTAGATTTACTTGGGTATTTTTAATGCAACACAAATCAGAGGCCAGAACAATTATGCAAAATTTTATCTCTTATGTTTCTACTCAATTCAATTCCACTGTTAAATGTATCAGAAGTGATAATGGCCAACAGTTCAATATTCCCAAATTTTACAACTCCAATGGTATTATTCATTAATGATCTTGCGTTAAAACTCCTCAACAGAATAGTGTTGTAGAACGCAAACATCAACATATTCTCAATGTCGCACGAGCTTTACATTTTCATGCAAAGTTCCTTATTTCCTTCTGGGGTAAGTGTGTCTTGCATGCCGTTTACTTGATTAATCGTATCCCCACCCCTGTTCTTCGTAACATATCACCTTTTGAAGTATTATACTCTACGCCACCCACTTACACTAATTTACGTGTTTTTGGTTGTCTTACTTTTGCTTCAAATCATTCCAACATTAGAAACAAATTTGATTCCCGTAGTATTAAATATGTTTTATATGGTTTTTCTCCTTGTGTTAAGGGTTATAAGCTATATGATATTACTACTCAAAAGCTATTTATTTCGCGGGATGTTTCTTTTTATGAGCATGTCTTTCCTTTCTCCACACTAATTTCTGATATGCAGCACTCTGATGGCTCCAATAATTTAATTCTCCCTTCCTCTTCGGTTCAGTCGACTTATGATAGACTTCCTCCTGTTCCTGGTGCGTCCACATTACCAGTATCAAACATCACTTTCTCTCCTTCTACTTCACCGACGTCAGATGGTCCTCCTTCCACATCTCTACCTGACATTCAACTTCAAGCTCTCGCTCCCAGCCAACAGCTGCCACCTCAATCTTTGTGACGAAGCACCAGAACTACGTCCATGTCGCAGTACCTAGCTGACTATTAGTGCATGGCTATTCGACGGACTAGTCCTCATCAACTTTCTCATGTGTTTTCTTATTCCCATCTTACTTCTAAACATTATGTTTTTGCAGCTGCTGTGGATCAGGATCATAAGCCTTATAACTATGACCAAGCAGTCCAGATTGATGCTTGGCGACAAGCCATGTAGGCGGAACTTGATGCTTTCCAGTAGAATCACACTTGGGAGCTCGTCGACTTACCGCTTGGGAAGAAAGCGATCAGATGCAAGTGGGTTTTTCGTATTAAGCGAAAGGCTGACGGATTTATCGAACGTTATAAGGCTCGACTTATTGCTAAGGCAACGAGAAGGTGTTGATTTTCTGGACATTTTTAGTCCGGTTGCCAAGATGACGATGATCCGATTGCTTCTTGCCTTAGCTGTGGTCAAAGGGTGGTATCTTCATCAATTGGACATCAATAACGCGTTCCTTCATGGTGATCTTGATGAAGAGGTATACATACAACTTCCTCAGGGTTGTGCCGGTAATCGCAACAAAGTATGCCGCTTAATTAAATCCCTTTATGGTTTACGTCAAGCAAGTCGTCAATGGAACGTGAAACTGACTTCGACCTTACTTCAATTTGGGTTCACGCAAGCCACATCTGATCAAACGTTGTTCCTTAAAAAAGGAAGTGATGGTTTCATGGCCCTTTAGGTGTACGTTGATGATGTCATTTTGGCCAGTGATAATATGCAGGCAATCCGTAGCATTAAACAACATCTGCATGATGCCTTTACCATTAAAGATCTTGGCGAGCTAAAGTTTTTTCTTAGACTAGAAGTGGCCAGAACTACGAGAAGCATTAATCTTTGTCAAAAGAAATACATTCTTGATTTGCTTAGGGCTACTTAGTTTTTGGAGTCTAAACCTTTCTTTATGCCTATTCTGCCAGAAACTAAGCTCTCCAAAGATGGGGGTTCGCTGTCGGAGGATGTTACATCATACCGTATGTTAGTTCTTCCAACAACCTCCTGAAGTGCTTTTGCTATCTTCTCAGTTTTCAGCCCAATTTGCATCACTATATCCTGCTAGATAAGATGTTGAGTCAGATGTATACAATATCCCAAAATCAAATGTTCTGCGTACATACCTGATAATTCTTTTGACCGCTGTTAGATGTATTTCTTTGAGGTTTGCTTGATAGTGAGCATATACGCCAACACTGTAATAGATATCTGGCCTACTTTCAGTCAAGTATAATAAACTTTCGATCATGCTGCGATATAAACTATCATCAACGTTTTTACCATTCTCATCTCTGTTTAGTTTCGTTGAGACACTCATAGGTGTTCTTGCATGTCTAGCATTCTCAAGACCAAACTTCTTTATTACTGTTGGCATATTTGATTTGCGATATAAAAATTCCATACTTCACTTGTTTAACTTGCAAACCCAAAAAGAAATTCAGCTCACCTACCATACTCATTTCAAATCCAGATGTCATTAACTTAACAAATTCATCTACCATCTTTGGATGTGTAGCACCAACCACAACATCATCAACGTAGATTTGAGCAATCACAAAATCATATTTGAACTTTTTAATAAACAAAGTTTTGTCAACACTACCTCATTTATATCTTTGCCTGATAAGATGTTGTGTGAGCCTTTTGTACCAAGCCTTTGTTGCTTGTTTAAGACCGTAAAGAGCTTTCTTTAGCTTATAAACGTGATCTGCATGGGCTGAATCAATAAATCCTTTCGGTTGCTCAACATACACTTCTTCCTGTATAAACCCATTCAAAAAAGCGCTTTTTACATCCATCTGATAAAGCTTAAACCCCTTTATGCATGCTATGCCCAATAATAGTCTAATATATTCAAGTTGTACCACCAGTGCAAAAGTTTTGTCAAAGTCTATTCCTTTAACCTGAGAATATCCCTAAGCTACTAACCTTGCTTTATTTCTGGTTACATTACCCTTTTCATCTTTTTTATTTATAAACACCCATTTTGTTCCAATTACATTAGTATCTAATAGTCTTGGCACTAACTCCTATACATCATTTCGTTCAAATTGAATCAATTCATCTTCCATAGCTGTTGTCCAAAACTCATCTTGTAGAGTTTCTTTAACGTTCTTTGGCTCGAATGAAGATGTATAGCACAAGTATCCCGCAAGTTCTCGATAATCAACCCTTTTTCTTTCTCTTGTTTTTCTTCTTTCACTAACATCTCCAATGACATTCTCTACTGGATGATTTCTTATGATTCGAGATGGAGATTCTTAGTTCAAATCAACTTCTCTCGAGTTTTGAACATTTAAAGGAATAATCTCCGCTTCTAATGTTTGGGTTGAATCATCATCTGAAGTAACTGAAAGTTCTTCAATTCGCGCAGTTACTTCCTCAGCAGCAACTAATTGCAAATTTGGGTAATTTTTTAATCTTGTCTCGTTGCTTGTTTGAGCTGGTTTAGAGGGTCGGTTATGTTGATTTTCTTTTGCCACTTGGCCATTCAACAAAGATACATCATCTATCACAACATTTATGGACTCTAGCACTTTCTTGGTTCTTTAATTATACACTCGGTAAACTTTACTGTGAGTTAAATAACTAATGAAAATTCCTTCATCACTTTTGCTCTCAAATTTTCCGAGTTGTTCCCAATCTCTAAGAATGTAACACTTACTTCCAAAAACATGAAAGTAAGTTACATCTAATTTCTTTCCCTTCCAGAGTTCATAGGATGTCTTGTTCAAGATGCTTCGAAGATAAACTTTGTTATATATGTAGCATATTGTATTAACTGCTTCAACCCAAAATCGCATAGACAATTTACTTCCATTCAACATTGATCTGGCCATTTCTTGAAGTGCTATATTTTTTCTGTCAGCAATTCCATTTTGTTGTGGAGTTTTGGGTGCTGAAAATTCTTATATAATGTCATACTCATCATCAAAGTCATTAAAGCTTGTATTCTGAAATTCCCTTTCGTAATCTGATCGAATTCTCAATATAGTCATATTTGTATTCTCAAATTCCCTTTCGTAATCTGATCGAATTCTCAATATAGTCATATTTTTCATATTCATAACCTGCACACATAGGCTTCTAAAAGCCTTAAAAGCATCTGATTTTTCTTTCAAAAATGATACCCAAGTATATCTCAAATTATCATCAACAAAAGTTAAAAAATATCTCATTCCACCAATGCTATCATGTTGAGTTGGACCAACCAAATCCATGTGAATTAATTTAAGTATGTGAGATGAGGTAACATGTCTAACCTTTTTATATGGCACTCTTATTTGTTTACCCATTTGGCACACACTACAAATTGATTTCCCTTCTGTGTTCATTTTGGCTAGACCCTTCACAAACTTCCAATTTCGTCAATTTGCTAATGAGATCAAAATTTACGTGCCCAAGCCTTTGATGCCATAAATCAATGTTATTATCGTGAGTGATTGATTTACAAGTGGCCATGACCTGCAACATGTAGCAATTGTCGGCTGATCGCTTGCCGCTCACAAGACATTTTCCTTGTTCGGTTAGTACCCTGTATTCATCACTTGTAAATTTAACTAACAGACCTTCATCACAAAGTTGGCTTATACTTATTAAATTTGCTTTTAGTCCATCGACATAGAGCACATTCTTGATAGGAGACACTCCATCCATACATAATGTTCCTCTACCGATCATCGTAGCCTTCTTTCAACCTCCGAAGGTCACATGACCATCCATACAACTCTGATAATCAGCTAAGTAATTCTTTTCCTCTGTCATGTGGTGTGAACATCCATTATCAAAGTACCAGCCATGTTACAAAGTTGCCTTCATCGATGTAAGAACCACGAGAGCTTGCAATTCACTCTTTTTTTCCCAAGTAGATTTTGGTACTGAGAGCTGATGTTGAACTTTTTGTGAAGGGCGTAGAAATTTTCAACTTTGGCTTATTTGAAACAACATCTGCAATAACTGATATCATCTTGGCCTTATATGCCCAATAACTCCATAAAAATGACACGTGGATACAAATCTTTGATTCTTTCTCGATGTTTCTTCTTCTCAGACAGATTTGGAGGTATCATTTTTCTCCTTATTCACTTTAAAGCACTTACCTTTATAGTCGATGCCTTGAAGATCTCCTTTAACCTTACCAATTTATATTAACTTTTCTAGTTTTTCTGTGCCTCTATTCAACATTCTCAATCCATCTTCAGTTCTTCAAACCCCACAGCTAACATCTGTAGTTTTGACGCTATCACAGATTTGGACCCTTCATGAATAGCATGCAAAGCATCCCACGCTTCTTTAGCCGATTCACATCCTGATATTATAGAGAAGCGTCCCTCATCAACAGCACTGAATATTGCATACATTGCTTATAAGTTTCCAAGTGTACTTTCTTCTTCGTTTCTTATCCATTCAGTTTGATCTTTTTGAACTGCCTCTCCTTTATCATCAGTAATCATCGGATGCGTCCACAAATGTACTACCGAATGCCAAGCTTTTGTATCCTGAGCTTGGAAGAAGACTTTCATCTGTGATTTCCACGCAGGATAGTTAGATCCATCCAACAGTGGTGGTCTGTGATTGATGCATCCTCTCTAGTAACCATGTTCGCGAAACTAGGATCTGCACCAACTTGTTACCAAGTTTTGAATCCGTGACCTTGCTCTAATATCAATTGAAAAACCGAAGGGGGTAGTAGTTTTGCAAACTTTCCAATTCATGGTCGGCACTAACACAAGCAAAAAATAAAAGCAATCAAAAACGAAATAATAAAAGTATCAGAATTTTGGTAACGCAGTTCGACACACCTTGTCTATATCTGTGGGGCCCTCACCTAGCTTAATACTTTCAAGAAAGTGCAATAGATTTACACAAGGTCATACTGAAGTAACACCACTCAATCCTTGTAACTATCTCTCAACTTCACTTCTCATGAAAGTTTTTCACACCCAATAGCATGACCGACTTACGTTAACCTTGTCAGAGGATTTTTCTAAACTACCATTAGTTAAAAGACAATTAATAAAAATAACTCAAGTAATCAACCAACTAAGAACAGAATAATGATATACTTGAGACAAAAGAAACCATATGGGACACTACATAGACCATGTATGTTTCACGCACAATCCCAGAAGAACAACTCTTGGAAATAAGAAGTGAACCACGATGTATATCAACCCAAAGCACCCTCTACAATCAGCTGTGTTTTTTTAGTATATATTTAACACCCACTGCATAGTTGATACCACCCACACACAAGATTCACTTCTGTTGTATGATAAAGACATACACGACTCTAACTAGCAAAAGCCCTTGACCCACACGAAAAACAAATTCCCTTATTCTGCTATCCACAAAATCCACGCAAAACAACTTCCCTTTATCTTCTATCCAAAAAATCCAGCAGTACACAATTCAATTACCAACATGATAATAGACTTCAATATTGTGTAGGATTCTTTCACAACTACAAGTGTAACAACACATATTTTAAATCACATTCTAATTAATATCTTATATGTCCAATTAATAAATAAGATGCCAAAACTAAATAAAAAGAAATATACAACATATCTTAACAAATAAAATTAATATCAATAAGAATAATAGTATGTAACATGCATAAGATGGTTTGAATGTAACATATAGGAGTTGAAAAACTGGAAAAGTGAAAGAAGAATTCCCGAAGTATCTGAGCTATAACTTTTCCACTAGACATGCATCTGTATTTTATCAATATCTTGATCTGTAGACGTCAAAACGGGATGATTTTAAGTTTAGATTAAACTAGATACATATGGCTATATTTTTAGTGAAGAAATAGAATTTGAATTCTATCTTTAAGAGTTTCAAATTTTGGCTTAAAATTGAGTACAGTGTGCTGTCATTGTTTGAGAATATCTTGTAGTATTTTGAGTATAAATTGCAGAATACTGAACCAAATTGTGTGAACTTAGTGTCATTAGAAACTTAAGACATATTGAAACATTTGTTTAGAAGAATGTATTGCCTAAATACCTCATTTTTTTGTCAAAATGGATATGAAAATTTGATCTGAAAATCTGTCTTGAGAAATGAATAAGGGATCATCAGGTGGTACACGGTCGTGCACAAGCACGATCATGATAGAAAGGAAACATCGGGGAGTTGCACGATCGTAAGAGGAAACATCAAGGAGTTGCAAGATCGTGCGTAAGCATGATCATGAAAAAGAGGAAACATTGGGGAGTTGCACAATCGTGCACAAGCATGATCGTGCACTACCTAATGATCCTTTATTCATTTCTCAAAATAGTTTTTGGATCAATTTTTCATGGCTATTTTGACAAAGAAAACGAGGTATTTAGGCAATATATTATTTTTTTTAAAATTTCATTATGTCTTAAGTTTCTAATGACACCAATTTCATGCAGTTTGGTTTAGTGTTCTACAAGTTATACTCAAAATACTATAAGATGTTCTCAAACTGTGACAACACACTGTATTCAATTTCAAGCCAAAATTTGAAACTCTTAAAGATAGAATTCAAATTCAATTTCTTCATGAAAAATATTTCCATATGTCTCTAGTTTAATATAAACTTAAAATCATCCCATTTAGATGTCTATAGCTCAAGATATGGCTAAAATATAGATGTATGTCTAGTAGAAACGTTACAGTTAACATACTCCAGAAATTCTTCATTCATTTTTCCAGATTTTCAACTCCTATATGTTACATTTAGATCATAGCTCATCAACTCTACATCATTTTATCTTCATTCTCACCTTAATTTCATATCAATATCATTCATAAATAACTCATTAACTATGGTTGATCATAAACACAAAAACAAAACATCAACGTATACATACATTTATCAAATTTCTGCACACACATTCTCTCCATTATCATGATCATTTCACCTTAAAACTATCTTCATATATGTTTGTAAGTCACCACCATGCATGACTAGCATCTAAGTTAAATGCTAGTCACGAGGGTGACTTAATTAGTCACCTCATGCATGGCTAGTCACGGGATGACCTAATTAGTCACCCCGTGTGTGGCTAGTGACTAATTATTAGTGACTAATTATAATGTTATTTGTTCACCCCCGTGTGTTCATCTAATATCCCTTTACATATATACTGCTATATATATCCCTTTACTTATGTTTGAGACAGTGTGCATACCCAGAATAGGTAAAGACAAAGGTATGTCTTCTTTAGCTATTCTCCAAGGTCTGGGAATAATTAAACCCGAGAATAATTATTCTAACTCTCTTTTTCTATCTAAACAAAAGAACAGGTAATTGTTAGGAATACACTAGGAATAGAATACTTATTTCATTGAACCAATCATACTGTAAGTTCCTTTTGATTCAAAACAACTCAATCAATAGTTTAAAACAACAGAAATAAGAACGAAGAGCAGCCAAGAACCGAGGGGAGAATGGTCATTGCCAAACAGCTAGTTCAACTGTTTGATCCAAAACGCTCCACATCTAGAGCTTTTTACAAAACAGCTGGTTGGGTTGAATCAGCCAACCCAACCAACTCATATACAAACAACAAAACAGCTTTTTAATATGGTCAAACCTCTAATTTTGGTCAACTAGCTGAAAAACAGCTTATCAGTTGTTTACCAAACGATTATCTTTAAGAAAATTCTATAATTAATTTTGTAATACATTTTTTCAACGCATGCTTTGAGTTTGCTTGGCATTTTTTGTCCGATCCGATTCAATTTGGCCTAAAATTAATAAATTTTGGCCTAATTTGATTGGTCTTTGAATTGAGTTTGATATTTTCTTTTTATTTCTGGCCTTTGAGTTATATTTGAGCAGGCCTAAGTCCGAATGATCACAAACAAAATTGTGTCACTTTGTCAATTTTAAATTAAATCAAATATTTTAAAAATGAAATAATTTACATTTGAAATAGAAAAGAAAAAATTCAGGCTTGGCCCAAATCCGATCAAGTTTTGGGCCATTCAAGACCCAATAAAGTTTGGACCCAAACTGCGAGTTTCTAAGTTTTTCGACCTATAAATATTTTCATGTTTGGATCAGTTCATTATCTGAATAAGTAGGCTAGATTTTTCCGCTCCAAAACATATTGGTCCAACTTGTATATCTTTCAATTTTGGTGGTAGTTCAAAGATTGATAGGATCAAGACTAAAACGATACCATTTTAACAAATGGAACTAAACTGACATCGTTTTCTAAGTTGAACCGATCAATTCATCAAATTTGAACCAATCCAAAATACAATTTATTCAAACTGATGTCGGACCAATTTTGTCATCTTTAATATTTATAATCAATGTTGTCTAGTAAAGACATTCCTTAGATGACATTGGACGAGTACTATCACAAGTGTTGACAGAATGAAGAATTATTTTGCTAGAGAATCCAATTGAGAGGTATATCTTTTATTTCTTTTAAGGGGGTCATGAATCATAAGAA